>JAQMYJ010000020.1:17621274-17633137 GCA_030014305.1 Clarias laeviceps
GTCCTGGTGTTTGGCCCGGAGCTCCACGTGTTTCCCAGGAGGCAAACCGCTCAGTTTAACCTGAACTGCTTCATCGAAGAAGCAGCTGCTGCTCGGCAGGACGCGAAGCTGCACTCCAGAAGAAGAAGAACACAGCGTTCGTGCGCTGATCCTGAAAAGTTCTCGCGCTCTCATGTACAGCGCCATGTCTGCCCCCTGTACACGGGTTGCCAAATCCTTCTTCTGAAATACCCTTTGGCCTAGTTATCCCTTTCCCAACGAACATATAGTAACCAGGGGGTCTTTGTATGTTGTTGTTGTTGTTCCCAAATTTGGCACAGGTTGTACACAGGATGACCTTCCAGATTCAACCCTCCCATTTTTATCCTGACTTGGGACCGGTGTTATGCACTAAAATGCACCCCACCCGCCACCCTACTGTACATAATCTGTATCAAATATTATATTAGGACATACATTCATAGGTTTATTATTATCAAATATTTTATTACTATGAAAGCCGTCGAGACCATTAATACAAATTCTCATATAATGTTTATTTTATGGCACATTCATTTTGCAGGGGTTTGTCATGTAATACAAAACTAACACTTTTATTTATCACAAATTACACTAAATAAATATTGGTTATGATGAAAAATTACATGAAAGATGTTTATTATAAAATAAGTAATATAAAAATATACATGTATCTGAAAAAAATATATAATTTACATATTTTTTTTCCCCCTATACAACATGGTTTTTTTTTATTGCTTATTTAATAATAAAGTTCGTTTGGTGTAATTTATAAACCATAAACCTATGAATTTATGTTCTAATATAATATTTGAAAGAGATTATGTAGGGGGGACAATTCGTGGCAGGGGGGCATTTTACTGCATCTAGCAGCTGAGGTTTGGGGACTAGGTGGGAATCGAACCCAAGCCCTTCTGCATGGCAGACCGGAAATCTACATCTGGTTCATATCATACAAAATGATTGTTTGTGAATAATAAATATCCCAAAGCTATCTGTTGCAAAATCTTTAATCATGGCCAGGCGTCCTACAATCAGTCAGTTGCAATAAGCTTGTGATGGGTTTAAAATGGGTTTCAACAAACACACACACACACACACCATAATGAAAGCCTGAGATCAGACTCGAGTCCTACTGAACTTCTTGACAATAATATATATATATGTAAAAAACCATTTTTTTAATATGTTTTGTTAATATGTTAATATGTAAAAACGAAAATGGATTGTCCATGTGTGGAAATATCATAAGAAAAAAAGAATTACAATAAAAAAAAAGAATTACAATAATTACATTATTGTTAAAATTTAAGGCCTAAACTATTTACTTGTGATAATTATTGAAATTTATAATTTTTGCCAAAAATAAGTAGCAATACTTACAAAACTTGCACAGTTATGCTTTAGGACAATGCATCAATATTTTAAAAGTAAATAATTATAATAATATAATTATTATAAATAATCTACTTACTACATTAGATTAATTACTAGATTTATTACATTAAAATTATTATTTTTTTAAATTAAGGGCTAACTTAATGTATGTAGGTAGTTACTTAAATCTTACATGTGAATGTCAAGATAAATCCTTAAATATACTATATACAGTATCAGTCAAAAGTTTGGAAACCCCGATTTAACTTCATGGTCTTTCCCGATTTTTTTTCTACACTGTAAATGCATGTTGCATCCAAAATACACAATGATCTCAACAGTTGATATTGAGATGTGTATCTGCTACTTCTGCTCTGTAAAGCTTCATAACGGCTCTAATCTGAGGTGCTGTTTGAGGTTAATTGGTGATTTCTGAGGCTGGTGACTCTAAATGAACTTCTCCTTTGCAGCGGAGGTCAGTTTTGGTCTTGTTTTCCTGGGAAGGTCTTCATGAGAGACAGTTTCATCATCATGGAGCTTGATGGGATTTACAAACACACTCGACGCAATACTGTTCTTGTAAGAACCGTTCCAGAACAGCTGACCTTCATGTCTTAGAATAACAACTGACTGTAATTACTTGATGCCATATGTATTATTTAATAGTTTAAAAACCTACAGTATTGTTCTGAATCTACTGTAGTTCTACTGAAAAGCCGTAATGTGAAACGCCACTATGAGATAAAACACGGGTCGTTAGAGCAAACATATCTGAAGTTGTCCGAGGTGAGGGCGTGCAAAATACCCGAACTGAGAGCCAACAGAGTTCTTTCACATTCATGTACAACTCAGCAGCATCCAAATAAAAAATGACTAAAAATTGATTGATTGTTGTTTGTATTCCACACAAATACAAGAAAATGGAAAAGTCCATTGTACGCGGGATGTTATGCAGTGTTATTACACGGCTGTTCATGACCTGAGTGGAAAGACAGATTTTATTGCAAAGTAAAAAATGCACTGAGAAATGTTAAAATTTTAACATTTTTAAATGTGGTGCGAGTGCACAAATTTACAATGTTGCAATAGAAAAAATATATACAGTATATAAAATGTATAAATCCTCACACAAACATGAAATTCAGAACTCGGCACAAAGAAAAGTTTATTGACCAGGCTTTCTTAAATTTTAATTTAGTAAAACTGTACTATACACAACTGTACGGGCTTAATGTTATTATTATAATAATAATAATTATTATTATTATTATTGTGTTCTGCATATCCTCCACCTTAAAGTTTGTGCACTGAAGTCCTGATCTGGCAACCCACACTGATCAGCTGACCGCAGCAAAACAAACGTCGCGCGCTCGACCCTTTCTGTGGGGACGTGCTGTGACTCCGCCCTTTGTTTCCATGGTGACGGGGGGTTGGGCGGAGCCGAGCGCGAGGCAGGAGGCAGGCTCGAGCGCTGTGGGTCGGCATTAGCGCTCGCGCAGTGGCAGGATTAGCGGGGTGTTCCTGACTGCGGCGTAAAAACACACACACACACACACACACACACACACACAGGATTAAAACACAGATATATCGTTCTTTCTGCACTTTTTATTTTACATTCTGTCTGGTTTAATAAAGCTCCATGTCCCGGAAGTGAGCTCAGAGAGGACGGCTTTCACTGACTGGTAAGAGACACCGTGGATATTTAACGTCTTAACAGTCTTTGCGCGTGAGCTAGCTAAGTCGCTAAGGCTAACAATTGTTATCGTTAGCTTAGCATAGGGTGTCTGGAGGAGAAGAACAAGAAAATAATCGATCTAACACGCTGTAGAAACCCGGGTTCAGTCCGAATTCTGTGTGAAAACTGTTTAAGGTTGATTTATTCGTCTTTAGTTTAAACTGTCACATTAAAATAATAACGTTATCGGCTTGTCTTTAGTCGCGAGCGCTTCCTCCGTTACTGCTAGCCTGCGTTAACAACAATAACATTAACACGGGGTGATTTTTCTACACTCTCCAGGGTTCATCTTCAGTCTTAACGTGTGTGATTATAACACACAGCTGAGATGTGGACATAAACCTAACGCCAGCTGTACACGCTTTTACAACCGACTTCTGGTTAGTTTGCGTTTAAACCGGGGAAACTAATAAGAAATAAGAGCATGTTATGGTTATTAGGCTGAATATGATGATGATAAGGTGATTCTCTGGGAGATATCATGATGATTTGCAGCTCTCAGAAGTATAAACCGTGTGTGTGTGTGTGTTTGTTTAATGTCTTATCCAGGACCAAAGGTCCCTACAAGGATAGGGTAATAGTAATAAAATAGTAAAATAATGTTGATCAAAGGTCCTGACAAGGAGTGTGTTTGCACATTAATACTAAAATAATTCATAAAGGTCCTTACAAGGAGTGTGTGTATGTGTGTGTGTTTAATATCTTAACCATGACCAAAGGTCCCCACAAAAATAGAAACCCCTGTCAGGTTCCCACGCGGAAGAATTTACATTAACAGTAAAATAATGTAGATGAAACGTCCTTACAAGGGTTGTGTTTGTCATGTGTGTGTGTTTAATATCGTAACCATGACTTAAGATCTCCAGAAGAATTGGAGTTACCTGTCAGGTCCCCACACGGAAGAATTTATATTAATAGTAGAATAATGTAGATTGGGGGTCCTTGCAAGGATTGTGTTTGTGTGTGTGATTTTTGTGTGTCTAAGATCTTAACCATGAGCAAAATATCCCCACAAGAGTTGGAGGAGTTACCTGTCAGGTAGAATTTACATTAATAGTGTAGAAAGGTCCTTACAAGGTTTGTGTGTGTGTTATATTTTGGTAAAGACCAAAATATAATACAAGAATGGGTGTACCTGTCTCCTTTATCATTTTCCGTTGTATCATCGTGCCATCATTTTCTTTCTTTTTTTTTCTTAAACAGTAGTGCCTGTAGTTAGCGGCCAAGCTTTACAGAAGAAAACAATTATCATGATGTCTCAGAAAAGTGCTTTAAAAAATCCCAATATCTACATAGAATTTGTTCATAAAATGTGAAGTGTTTCTTAAGTGCTTTTGGATTCTGATTGTAGTAAAGACTTGACCAGATAAAAAAAAAAAGTTTTTGGAGTCAGGAATTACCACACACAAACAATCGCGATAGGTAACTGTATCCCCCCCCCCATCTCTATTATTTATATAGTCCATGGAAGGAGTCTCCTGTGCAGTGTACATGTTTTTAAGGACAGAGGGGAAGTGTGACTATAAACAGATAAAAATTACGACGTGTCCTTGTGACATACATGAATAAAGCATTATAATGTTTTACTGAAACAAAACCCTTCAGGATGTTAGATATTGGAGGAAAATAAGCAACGTCATGGTGCACGAAATAACCGTGATTAAATATAAATATTTTCCTGGAACAGTACATCTTGTATTTTTTTTTTTTTAATTCCTTACATAATAGATGATGAGACACGAAGTACAAACTTGATCCTATTCTCTCGTTCAGGTTCTTCCTGTTTTCCTAAACGTCCTTTTAAACCTAACGCAGCCTGCTGAGGTCAGATTAGACAACATATCTGCTTTAAGGTGTCAGCGATAGATCTCCTCTTTATCCCTCTTGCTTCATGCAAGGGGGCCGATCGGAGCCGACACAGTGACGGTCAGGTTGCATATCAGTTAGAGCAGCTTTTCAGTCAACACATATTGCAGCTTTAACTTGATCTGCATGTGTCAAAGCTTCTCACTGCGTCCAGGAGACACACGGCGAGCGCACAGACACTCAGACGTCCGGTGTAAACAGGGCTGCCGGGACGATCACTGCTCCGTCTTTATACAAGTTACTTTCACTTTCTACTTCAGAAATACGCCATACGAGTCGGAGTGTGGGAGCTGCCTCTTGTTTTCGCACACTTGTGCGTGTGTATGTGTGTGTGTTGTGGTTCACTGGAAGCATTAACACCATGAAATGTGTTACAACATAAGATTTTTTTTTTATGATCAGTTTTTATATAACTCAAAGAAATATTTTAATGAGAAAAACCCAGTGTCGTTTCGAATGCTAGACTAAAATTCCCAGCATGCAATGCAGCTAAACAAAACCTTTTAGTTATTGATGCAGGAGGTGACGAGCGCGATGACGCCGATGGAGGCATTAGCGCACAAAGGGTGACACTTTACATGCTAATTTCTTTGAAGAAAGTGTGCAAATGACGATGGGTGTTAGGTGGAGATGAGGCAAAGACTGTATCCCACTAGCACCACCATCGACCAGTATAATGGCATCCCTGGACGTTATTAAGGCTTAAGTTTTAAAGGTGTGTTCAGCTTTGTTTGTGTGTAAATGAAACCTGATGTCTTTTGGGACTGAAAAGTTTGTATTTTAAAACGTGGATGATTCTCGGTATTGGCACAGAACCAGAAATATTGCTGAATATCAGTTCATGCAAAAAGTAAAAAAAAAATAAAAAATCACAGGATCACTAGGGCCGTGAATCATAAGTAGACTTTCAGTTAGATTTTTCTATATATCTTGTTCAGGGTCGTGCAAGGTTTCTGGAACCCATTTCAGGGGATTTGGGGAAATAGTTGGGGTTTACCCTGGATGAGGTGCCAGTCCATCGCAGGGGGCGGCAAAGCTCGCTGTCTGATTCATTTCACTCACTTACAGTTCTTGAGGTATTTTTATTTTTATTTTTTTTAGGTTTTTAGGTATTTAGTTAGATGGACAAATAGGAAGTTTTAAATAAGGTAAGTCTAGTAATAAGGATAATAACACAATGGATATGCTGTTACAATTGCAATAAATGTACCATATTAAATTCTACTAAAGGTTTTTGATAAACCTTAAAATTTTTTAGTTGTGCAACTTGTATCGTACATTGTTTAAATGTCATATTTCGTACAAAGCGTCTTTTTCTTCTCCTCCTCACCCCCCCCCCCCTCCACACACATCTTTTGCTCCACCCTCCAGTTCAGTTGTTGGCCCATAAGTTAAAAAGAAGATGCCATACTCTCGCGAAACACAAGTATTTGTGCAAGACACAAGCGGTTTAAATTTTCTGCACAAACCATCGAAGACGTTTATTTTGGACAGATTTGTTTATAATGTTTATAAAGATTGTTTTCACCAAATACATATTTTACATATTTTAACTCTGACCGCATGATTAATCCAGGGGAGAAAAAAACCCCACGATTTCGACTGGTACAAACACGCAATCTCATTTCTGAATGACGGCGATTCATTTGCCTATATTTCCCTGCGTTCAGATCAACAACATCAGATGCTGTATCGGTCACAGTCGCTGGTCACGCCCACACTGTGTAACACAAAACACTGTTAGTTTACCAAGCAGACCAGAGATTTGCGAATGATTGACGGTCGTACAACTCGATCGCTTCTCTCAGCTCTCGTCCTCATTTACGGCGGTCCGATATTAGCCGCACGCTCCATATAACAACGCTCGCTCCCAGAGACTGGAGGAGGAAGTACATTCTGACGACCTGTTTCTGATTGGATCCTTTTTGATGTTTTCGGTGTCCCTCAAGGCGCATGCGTCAAACCCTTACGTTTCCTTCTGTTCTTGTGTTTAGCATCAAGTATATACTTTTATATATGTTTATATTAGTTTTTTTAATATCAGAATAAAGTAAATGTCTCACGTGCGGAAAAAAAATTATCAACAATAAATTCTACACTGTAAAGTATGTATTTAATTTCAAACTACCCAACAAACACTCTGATATTTACTTAATGCTGATAAAAATACTACTGATATAAATAGTAATGATATAATCTAGCACATGATGATGAAGTGCTGTAGTGTCCAAAAGAGCACAGGTGCTATTTATTATTTATTTTATTTATTATTGGTAATATTCTGTTTATGTTAAAGTTAACTTTTTTTATTCACTTGTAAGGGTTCTAAAATAAGGAAAAGTGACTTTTTTTATTTACAAGAATTGAAAATCCTGTGCAATTCTCAAGTTTTTTTAAACTTTAGCTAAATAAAAAAATATATAATAATTAATCGTGTGATCTCAATTCCTTGAGAGAAAAAACGTGATTCCAGTTTTAGCAAGAATAATCGTGTAATTTGAATTATTATTTTAAACATTAAACAATAAAAAATATATTAAACATGAATTTATTATTATTTTTCAGAGGTAAATAATAATTTGAACAAATCATTCCAGTGATGGCGATCTATGACCATGTGAGTTTTGTGTCTTGTTTAGGTTTATTCATTCTCTCCGTAGTGACGTCATTATAGAATTACAACCTGAACTCATTTATCATTTACACTCGTGGATAAAACCTCATTAAATAATTTGTACGCAGCAGCAGTTTAAGCTGTAGTGCAACAAAATATAATTTTTGTACACGCGCATGCACTTGAGGCGCAATTTAATTTCATCAACACGTGATGAGTGACGAATGACAAAGCGACAAAGTCCAGTTTGTTTAAAGCGTGTTTAAAAAAAACAAACAACAAAGTTGGATGAAATTGCTGTACAACATGCAAACGTAAAAGATACAACGTGTAGAAAGACAATTGGAAGAAATTAAAAAGCGGAAAAAGCATGACAAGTTCGTCATAAGTTGCGAATTAGATACGGAGTGTAAAGAAAATCATCTTGCAGGCGTTCTGATGCAGCATAAGGTCTGATGTTCCTCTTTTTTTTTAATTCACAATTTAACTTCCTACCTGCAGTTAGTTCCCCGTTACCGTCTCCCACACAACAATAGTGGGAAAAAAAATACAACAACCATTAATCATGTGTTGGTTTCTTCTCATCGCTTTTTTTTTTGTGTGCGCTTGTCGTGTGTGATGAGACGACACCTGCTCAGCAGAAGGTACAAACGTAAAACTCTTTCATTCCTCATCAGTCTCTTTTTCTTTCTTGAAGGAGAACCGCGTGTTTATCGTTTTTGCTCGTCAAATCGTCAAAGCTTTCTGTTCTGGCTTGTTCCCCCCCATCTATCCCCCCCCCATATATTTTTCCACTTTGAAAACATGATGTGAGTCAGTGCTAAGATCTGTCGCTCAGATGGAGTTGTCGAACATGTGGACAGGATTAAAGGTCTTTATTTATATATATATATATAAAATTTTTCTTGAATATTAAGAAATGATTAAAAGACGTACAAAGTAAAACCAAAGTCAGCTGGCGAATAAGCGCCGCGTGATTCATTACCTTTGACAAACAGACTAACAATCAGCTGATTATCTCCTCGCCGTAGTGTTTCCTTTCTGTGAACAAAACCCATCCATGCAGCCTCTCTTTATGACTCATGGACTGAAAAAGAAAAAGAAAAAACTCTCCATGATTTGTTTTCACAACCATTCTCATAAGAGTGAATCCTGTCACTTGCAGTTTGTTCCATTCCTGCTGCCTGAAGATCGTGTGTGTGTGTGTGTGTGTGTGTGTGTGTGTGTGTGTGTGTGTGTGTGTGTGTGTGTGTGTGTGTGTGTGTGTGAGTGAACGTGACAGCGTGCAGTCCTGACCGTGCCAGCGAAACCTGCGTCACGCTTGTCGTGTTTTTTCCGCGGACGTCCCGCAGCGAGGTGGAGAGCACAGCATGAGCACCAGACTGGTATCTTCGCAGGGTGGCGTTCCCCCTCTCATCCTGCCACCTGGACCCGTACCAAGCACAGACACGGGCACAGTAATTTTCGTGTGTTCCACATCCTCAGCAGGCGCGCAAAAGGCCGAACAGCGTGAAAGAAACCGCACGGTTATGAGTAAGGGAAAAAAACATGGCGGACGTGTTTAGATTAAACGATGACGCTTTAACATCGGAGAGCGTAAGAGAGACGCGTCACATGATTTGTGGAAGTCCTGAGAGCCTGATTGAACTGGGATTAAATGGATCTGGAGCCTCACGGATGCTCTCGTAGCCGAAAGGACGCTCTGTCATCTAGTGAAAGGACGACTCTGGAAGGTGAAGCCTAATAAGGATGTTCAACAACGTAGATGTGATGGTCGGGGGCGCACATACTTTTGATCAGACATCCTGTATACGGAAATGTCATTAAATCATTCTAAAGACGACGATTCAAGCTAGCACACATTATGTCTCTCTAATATGCTTTTTAAAACCTTGTCTTGCTGCTGAGACTTTTTGAGATAAAAAAAAAAATGGTAACCATATTATTTATACAAATCAGTCCGTGTAACCGAAGACACATTTGACTACAAGCACAAATGCTTGAGAATCAAACTGAACTGTATGAAATCTCAGAGCTGGCTGCAACGCTTCCCTCGATGGTTTTCTCGGTATCGACCACACTGACGTAAAAACCCAACAGGGCCCAGGTTCAACAGGAAGTGGAGCGATCTGTGAGACTGCAAAACGTTACGTGTGTTATGTGTTTATTTTAACAAACTGCGTAAAAGAGCCGAGGCGTACAGGCCAAAGGGGTCGAGTGGTACTCTGAAGTGTACAGAGCGTGGACTCTTTGTTTGTCTCTGACCGTAGCATATCAGAAACATCCTGTTTTTTTTTTTAATGTCTGAGAAATGAGAGAGGATAAAGGAGGACGTAAGCACATTATGTATGACGTGCAGGCTTTATCTCAGGAGTCGTCTCATGTAGAGGTGTGAGAAGTGAAGGAAATGTTGTGCTTTGTAGAGACAAACCGCAAGCAAATATAACATGATAACATGTTTGATGATAACAGTTTTGATATTCTGATAGAGATCTTTTTTTCTTTTCTGATATCGAAATCTTTAAACGATATTTTTTGCTACCCCCAAGTGTGTGTGTGTGTGTGTGTGTGTGTGTGTGTGTGTGTGTGTGTGTGTGTGTGTGTGTGTGTGTGTGTGTGTGTGAATGCGCCAGATGAAATACCCCTCAGATAATGCATTTTTAATACCTAAAACCTCAGTTTCACTCCTCCTTCAAATGCACCGTTTCAGTGTTTATGAAAATGAGCTACTGCTGAGCTCCGCCCCCTTTGTTGGGTGAGCGGATATTCTTATATCAGGTCGCATTAGGCGCATTTTTTGTTTTTGTTTTGTACATGCACCCTCAACAAGGTCTCCTTTAAAAATGCAAGGAAAAATATGTTGCTAAAGGTCACTGTTTATTGCACGTGTAGTCCCGAGGTGATTCCTCCCTCAGCTCGATCACGTCGACGCTTTTCTCCATCTTCTCCTCTGTGACACGTAACGCTCAATGGTCTGGATGCACCTCGCGTTGAAATGAAAGATGTTTGTTTCGGTCTCGTAGCAGCATAAGCGTATTAGCGGCCCTCCTTCCTGATACTTAACACTTGTCTGGATTTTATTGTGAAACGTAGATTTCGTGACTATATGGATCGTCATAACAGCCAGCGCTACTCCGTGAACAGAACGTAACCGCATCTAAAACGACGCTAAAAACACGCCGCCCGGTTTGACCGTTTTCTTGTGCAAGGATGCGCTTGATGTTTTTATTTACGAGTTTTATAATTACAGACTTTCTCTAAACTAAACTAACCCAGTGGGGGACTTCATATAAACGTCGTAGAAAGAAAAGAACTACAAAAAAATGAGTACAATTAAAAATGAATCCTGATTCACAATTCCTTGAAGTCTTTTTTTTTTTTTTTACATGTAAGCATTTCCAGTTACACTTGCTCATACACAGACCAAAAACACTTTTCCAATTCCAATCTTTTCCATTTCACAGGATTCATTCAAGTTCATTCATTTTTTTTTTTCTGCTCAGGTATCTGATCCATAAAAAAAAACATCTTTAAAAAACAAACAAACAAAAAAACTGGCAGCGTAGAAACTGGCAGCGTATCTTTGACACCCAAAAGGTTCTGCAGTTATTTTGAGGTTTGTTGCCTTTGTGCATACGTTTTTGCTTTTAATTCCTAGAAAGTGCCCTTCCCTTCTTATCGCACAGGTTCAGTGACATTTCTGTATCCGTCTCCTCTCGCGATCGCATGTCTATTGATAAATGATTCATCCGGAGCTTCAAATCTACCGACTGTAGCTTGAATTGTTAATGTACCCCCATACACACACACACACACACACACACACACACACACACACACACACTGCAACATGGGCTCATCCTGTCAGATAAAACCTCTAGAACATTCTGCTTTGTGTCTGGCTGGCTGCCAGTTGAGCTTCACATTTTAATCTCTATGTGTGTGTGTGTGTGTGTGTGCGTGTGTGTGTGTGTGTGTGTGTGTGCCGGGTCAGGTCCAGCCGGAGCGGACTCAAGGCGCGCAGCAGGGCTGAAAGATGTGCGATGGGATGGCCACGCGTTCACACGCTCTGGTGATCGTTGCACTGCAGCTGCTCCTTTTCCTCCTCACGGCGTTCCCCACAGGCCAGGCCTCAGGTAAGAGCCTCCTCAACCGTCTCAACCTCCTTTTCTTCCTCCTTCACGTCTCCTCGATTCATCTGGTGTCTTTGAACAGAACTAGAAACGCGGGGGGGGGGGGGGGGGGGGCGG
>JAQMYJ010000020.1:17635063-17647955 GCA_030014305.1 Clarias laeviceps
CTTTACAACCTATAAAATGTTTTAACTCTGTTGTGCATAATAATTTGGAACAGTGCATTTTCAGTTTTTTAATTTTTAAATAAATATTATCATCATTAGGAGGTTTGTTCAATAAAATTTTAATTATACCCTAATGGTTGATGACTTAAATTATACTGACTGTTATTTGCATTGACTAATTATGAAAATCAGAGAGAGATATAATTCGCGTAATAATTTGGAACACAGTGTATGCATGCAGCATGCGCAGACAAGGGTGATGTCGCTAATCTGAAATCGGACTCATTTTGCTTTTCTTTTTTTTTTTTTTTTTATTAATACCAATCCATAATTTTTTTCATTTACTGTAATGACCGTTTCAACATGTTCTAGGCGCTTTTGTCAAAGACATGAAGCAACGAGCCTGACTTTAAATCTCTACGGTAACCACAGTGATGACTAAGAGACTCTGACCTCCAGCACTTCCTGAATTCTGTGTTATTGTTGCTCAGAGAGATTGAGATATAAGTCTGGCAGTCCATATAAGGCTTGTGAAAGAGGAACAACGTAAATCGGATCATACTGTAAAAAACCAGAAGCTTCAGCGAACGTTTCCGGTGTGAGTTTCACGGACTGCGTCTTCTGGTCTGCATCGTGGAATCTTGGCTCGTGTTTAGGATAACGCTTTTTCTTGTCCGGTTTAGTTTTTAAGCCGTAAACATGCCTGCGTGTATGCTTTAGTCATGACCTTTTCTCTTCATCTTTAGTCTTGTTCTAATCTTAATCAGTGTAGTGGAGAGGGAGATCTCTAACTGTGGCTGAATAGTAAAGATCTCCCTGTGGTTATAGCACGCAGAGAACTTCCCCATGCTCTGCTTTACAGTTCACTGAAACTGTGAACCCATGAACCGATCCATCACAGAGATATTTGGTGCTTCTCAGCTCTCATTCCGTATCAAAATGAAATCCATACTTTTATATTTGGTTTTGTTTGGTTTTGAATTGCACGGGATATAAAGGGACGGAAGCGAAACTGTTCTGTAAGGCTGAGAATGTAAAAAAAAAAAATGAGGTAAAAAAAAACGATTAAAGGTGCATTAGGTGAGATTTGTGAAAGAAAGGTTTGTAATGATTATTATTATTTTTTTTTAATTCATAGTGCACACCCCAATTCAGCCATCTATACACAAAGCTCCACCCACACGACTTAGCGCGAGTACAGATCACCTGAGTGCGGAGATCACAAAGGCGACGTCCGCGGAATGATAATTATTTAATTACAGAGCTTAAAAAATGTTTTGGTTCAATCCCGGTTCCTGAAAAAAAAAAGGAAAGGAAGGTTTGTTTATATATAAAGAGATTTGATTTCAATTGAATAAAAAAAACAACAACTTTATTTATCCCCTTGGGGCAATTTTTACATCTGTATAAAAAAAAATGTAAACTGTATATGAATATAAACTGTAGGGGGAAAAAAAGTATATGTGTGTGTGTGTCTCTTCACATCACGTAAGAGAAAAGGACGGCGTCTCTCATACTTGACATAAAAATAAGTCAGTAAGTAAGTGAGTCAGGTTAAATACGGCATTATGCGAAAGAGGCGTGGAGGACAGGGTGAGTGGGAAAGAAAGTTTACTGGAATTAATGTGTGTGTGTGTTTAGAGATATGATTCGCTAAACTTTAAGTATATAAATAAAGTTCAAATCCCATGGGAGTCGCAAGAGCGAAACTGGACCTGTTTGTCTGAGTGGGAGGGGCCTATGCAATCACTTAATCAATCAACATATATATATATATATATATATATATAGATGTATATAACACCTTACAGCAACCTTAGTGGAACCAAAGTGATTCACAGCATTATAATAAATGACAATAAAATAGCAATAAAATATAAAAAAAAAAAAAAACGCATAAAATTAACGTCAAGTTAAGCCATTCTGAATAAATAAATATTTACATTTAGACAGACGCTCTTATCCAGAGCGACTTACATTTTTTTAATCTCATTATACATCTGAGCAGTTGAGAGTTAAGGGCCTTGCTCAAGGGCCCAACAGTGGCAACTTGGTGGTTGTGGGGTTTGAACCTGGGACCTTCCGAACTGTAGTCCAATGCGTTAACCACTGAGCTACCCCTGGTCCCTGGCCCTTTAAATTACTTTTGAATTCGCTCCCGTCAGTCAGATTGACTCCTGTCGATCAGTAAGCGTCAGAGTGCTCATGTATGTAAAAGAGTTTGTTTCAGATGTTAAACAAAGAAACAGCGTTCTGTTTTCCTTCATAAACATCGATAAAAGTGTTGCAGTGCTTAACGAGTATCCAGGTTCCTCAAGGAACTACATTTTGTATTATGTACCGAGACTATACCGAGCCTATACCGAGACTTGGTTTCAGTTTTTGTTGCAGCAGCAGCAGCGCTCGCCGACACTGATTGCGTTCTGCCAGTTTCTCAGTAAACGTTTAAAGAGGTTTTGCTTCCCATCAGGCGGTGGATGTGTATAAAACAAGCCAGATGTGCTTGAGCTTTAGCGAGGAACACTTTCTCACGCTTTGTCGTGGCTAGTTAAGATTTTTCCCCCCTCTCTCTCCTCCTCTCGTTTTTTTTTTCAAACAGATCTTATAAAAATAACTTTATTGAGCGACCCATTAGCGGCGCTCCTTCCTATTCCGTCACTTTCAGACCAGAAGTCCAGGCATGGCGGTGACTTGTTTTTTTGCATTACACCTCATTTCTCTTTTATGTGACATCTCCGCATGCTTTGAGAGTCCAGAGCGAAACCAGAACCAGGACATACACTCTCCGAGCGGCTGCTTTGGTGTGTTAATCACCGCAGCGGAGGAGGAGGAGGACGAGGAGACATGTGTCTCAGCTGAGCACTCGGAGCACCCTGTGTTTAATCAAGCTGCTTTTTAACGACCTTCCACCAGAAAAAGGGTATCAGCAGTTCACGGGTTATTACACACAGCGGCTCTAATACCGCTTGCAAGAAATAAGCTCGGGAGGAATGAACAAATGCGTCGGAGCGTAATAGCACTTACGGCTAATGAAGCGGTGTTTAGAAACACTCAGATGTTGTGTCTTAATGGACGCTTGGAAAGAAAAGTGAAATCAGGCTCCCTGCATTTTTTTAGTTTGTTTACTCGCATCGTTTTAAAAATCAATTTATTATTATTATTATTATATTCAGGGTAAATAAACACATCACATGGGATTTGAAACAAACAAACACTCTTAAAAATATCTTTGTGGTTGTTGGAGTTTCACATGCGCCCCTATGTGGGTTTCACTCTGGGTTTTCCGGGTTTCCTCCCATCTCCCGAGGGGGAGGGGTCAGTTCAGATACAGCGCCCCCTGGAGCAGAAAAGGTTAAGAACTTTGCTAAAGGGTTCAACAGTAGCAGTGCTGAGACTCGAACCCTCCGACCTTGAGATCATTAGCTTAAGATCGTTAAACGTTTGACCTACCGCTGCCCCCAGAAGGTGCGTGCGTGCGTGCATGTCAAAGTGGCGTTCTTGCCTCACACACAGCGTCCCTGAGGTAGTGCTTGCTGAGTATGTTATGTAGAGTGTTGATTGTTCCAGCATTCCTGGTTGTTGTTTATACGTCCATAAAAAACAAACAAACAAAAAAAAAAACTCAACGTCTTTGGTGGCAAGTCTTACATCACTACTAGGGTTTTTTTTTTTGTTTATTTGTTTATTTTTTTTAACCCCAGCATAAATTAGATCGTTTGAGAAACCTGGATGTGAGCCTCAGACAATTGAAAGTCCTCGATGGAGGGGCGGGGCTTTGTGTGCTGATATCATCCCTGTAGGTGGAGAAATCAATCTTGAGCTCAGAAGTTCTGAAGCTCAGGCTCTGTATCGTTAGTAGACAGTATATTATTATAAGAAGTAGTAGTGGGCGTGGTCTGTTAATATGATTCGTGTTCACAAGCATGCACGATGATTGGTCAGTTCATTTATGCGAACACTGAGACTCGATCAAGGGAAACTGATGCAAGTAGTCCCCGACTTACGAATGAGTTCCGTTCTGTTTGTAAGTCGGATTTGTTCGTACAAATACTGTATACAATGCAAAGCATAAAAAAAAATGAAGCACACATGTTTTGGCGTTTTGATTCTGCTTTATACTCCTGTGAGACTGCGTCTGTAACTCGCAAGGGGAATCCCGGTGACGCAGCAGGGTCTTGTTCACGATATTTACTGTGCGCTTGAATGGACGTCGTTTTTGTCTCGGAGCTGTTTTCCACTGTATTGGACTGTGAACTGTTTTGTTGAGGATTTTCCGAAATTAGGATTATTGACCATCAGGACAGCTTTACAGGACAGACATTTTCTACCATCCGGACTAATTCAGTGAAACCGATGAGGTCGACTCATTTCTTTCCACACGCGCACACACACATACAATATATCTGACTTTAGACATTTTATACATTCACTTACACACTGAAAATATTGTATATAATTGTAAATATTGGTATTTGGTGCACTGCAGTGTCTATTTTTTTGTACAATACACCTGAGCTACTTCCACGATTCTTTGGAATCTACGACTGTTTGTAGAACCGTGGTGCGTTCGTATCTGGATAAATTCGTAACTCGAATGTTCGTAAGTCGAGGGCTTGCTGTAAATACTTTCTGAAGCGTCACGTGAAAGTGAAATGACGCAAGGACCGCTTTTATACTTTGATACCTACAGCGTATCTGTCGTCTATTCATTCGTAATCACACAAAAGGGTTACTCCGCACAGCCGAGTGTGCCTTTTTTTTTTTTTTTTCTTCCCAGGTCTATTTTTAGCAGCAGGTTGGGTGAAACGCTCACCCAGTGAAGCCGTGTGTGGTTAAAGGGCCCCTATTCACATCAACGGCGCGCTTTTGAGCCACACTACGCTCCATCATGGAAAGAGGCCGACTTTCAGCCTTGTGAGGTTTGTTTTTCCTGGAAGCTTGAAACCTGTGATTATTTGAGGTTCTTGTCTGCTCTGCAATCAGCAGACTGGAGCATTAAATGAAAGGACACAGGGTTTCGAGAAACTTTTTTTTTCCTCTTCTAATAAGATCCTATATGTATATAGCTTGGTGTTCTGGTGATCTCTCTTTCTCTCTCACACACACAAACACACACACGTTTTTCTCTCATTATGAAGTTCTTTCTCTCAAGGCATCAGAAGGTAAAAAAAAAATAAAAATCACATTCGTTCTTTGAGCCTCAGTTATTAATTTGTTTCTTTGTTTCTTCCTGTAAAGTTCTGCCGCAGCTCGACTCTGCCTGTTGACGGGTAACGTGATACACTCTGCCAGCGCCAGAACTTATCGATGACTCAGAGTGTGAAAGAAATGTTTTACACACACACACACACACACACACACACACACCAGCGCCACCACCCCTTACGCAAACACGGTTTTATGGAAGTAATTAACAGCATTAAATGTTCCAGAGATGTATCATGAACAACAGGTTTCCTCTTTCACCGTGCAGCTCGTTTCTGCTCGACAAAGCAAATGAAGTATCACAGGAGTAAAGGGCGATGTTGCCAGAGTGAGATTTTTCGGACATTGTGAATCAGTGTAGCATCGTTTTTTGTTCCTGTAAACGAAGAAGAAAAAATTCCAGAAGGGGTGGAAAGGATTGTATCGGTTCCTTTCTTCCTGTGGAGTGACGATGAGGTTTTATTATTACGATAAATTGAACCCGTCAGAGATTCCGTGTCACCCAGCTATTAAGAGGGGGGTAAGAACATCATTTGTTCAAAGCTATATTTTATTTTGGTGTAGCACAATCGTGTAAATTTTAGTCTTCACCACCTGCTGCACTACACACATCAGCTGACAACATCTGGTTTAAAGAATGCTTACTTCATCATGCAGATGTGTTAAACACCGATGAGACGCTGACGCAAAGATGTCGCCAGATGTTTTCCAGCGGTTTCTAGACATTTGGTCAAGATTAAAAAAAAAAAAAAACACTTGCGATTATCATCTCATTATTAATTATTTTAGTATTTAACATTAAACACATCTAGCTACTGTACATAACTTGCCATATGTTTTTCTTTTTATTATTATTATAATACTGTCTTTGCAGAAGTCACTTTCTATCTGGTTTCCATGGTGACCGAAAAAACAATACAGATGAAACAATCCGTCATAAAAATCGTCCACTTGTCTCTTAAAATTATCGTAGAGGTTCAGAGGTAAACAAGAATCGAAAACAGAGAGGGAGAGAGATGGATGGATGGATGGATGGAGAGACTGGTTCTCTCTCTCTGTGTGTGTGTGTGTGTGTGTGTGTGTGTGTGTGTGTGTGTGTGTGTGTGTCTTGTGTTGGTGAAGGAACAGATACGTATCGTGACTGTAGACCTGCACCGCAGCTGTTGGCATGAGATAAGTGAGCAGATGGACAGAGATCGGACATTTGGTGGAATAAAAAAAGAAAAAAGGTGAATGGGTTACGTAAGCGCTGGCTGATTAAAAAAAAAAAAAAAAGCGTTATGCAATCTGCGTTCCTCTTTCCCAGCAAGACTTTTAAATGACGATTCGTAAACTAAATGGATATCGCGGTCATGATGTGCTCCTCTGTGTCGCGTGCTTTGGAACGTCTTGGTCTTCGCCTTCTGTTTTTACATTTTTTTTTTTACTTGAAATAGTGATGACACAAACATCTGATTGTTGAGATGATGATGATATGGACACGTTTGTTTGGAAGTAATCTTCAGTGTCAGCACTTTGAGTTTCTAAGGGCATTTTCACATTAGGCGTAGAGGATTCGTACCGTGTCCCGGAGCGATTGCTCCTCCGCTCTCATGGTTTGCTCGCTGTTCTCGGGGTACGCTTGCGTATTTACTAATCACCAGTCACCTCGCGATACGATATTATCAGGATTCTTGGGCGTCGATTCGATTAAAATTGCAGTTCTATAAGTATCCCGATTCTATATTCTATAACCCCTCCCCCCCTCCCATTTTGATTTTATTACAATTTCAAAGCTTTAAAAAAAAAGTTTGCCGAGTAAGTAAATGTCACCTGTTCCTTGTGCAACGTTTATTTTTCTCACTTAAAAGCCAAGCGCAGCATTTAAACAACGCAAACTAACTTCAAATACAAGAGTTTAACATTTAACTGAGCAGCCCGTATCTCCGTCATCTGCCAGAATAATTTTTTTTCTAATAATAATTCAAACTTTGCGAATAATTCACTCGGAATGAAAATGTGTACATAGTGTAACTGTAGGATTATAAAGCTACTGTGTAGGACAGAGGACGAGATCAGATCGGACATTTCAGAGGAAGAAGACGGACGGTACCGATGACGTCCCATGCAAACGGTTTCAAAGTAAACGTGTCGATCTCGCACACCACCCACCTATCTTTACATAAAAGTAACACATACACAAATATCTAATCCTATCGTTAACCCTGATTTTTAAGCAGAAATTAAAAAAATAATTGTACACACTTCAGGAAAAGAAAAACTTGTAAACGTCTGGAAGCCGATGGCCACCACTTTGAGCACCTCTTGTATGATTGTAGAGGCCGAAGGTAACTTGTATTAATCTCATGACGTCTCGGGAAATTTCGTATATTTCTGGAGTGTGCGTACATTTTTTTGTAGTGTGTGTTTGTGTGTCACAGTTACAGTTATTTGATACGCAAACATTTTCGCTCTCGTCACGGTACGAGTTAGAAGCGACTCTGCCCCGTATTAATCCCGCGTGCGCCTTCAGCTGTCTCACCATCTGCCCGTGCGATGCGCGGCGGGTGACGGGCGCTGCTGCTGCCGCTCGGTTGCGCTCAGGAACAGCCGAGTCAGCTTTAAACACGTGTCGCTGCGGCTGCAGTAGCGAACAGACGCGAGCGCGCAGGGTGTCGACACCTCTGAACCCAGCTGCTGTGGAGTAAAGAGCTAACACAGCTTTGTGTGTGTGTATGTGTGTGAGGGGGTTTTAACCTTCGAACAAACTCCTCTCTGTCCTCGACAGCAGCCACAGCACATTCCAGGACGGGGACAAGACACGAGACAGGCTGACGGACAGGAGCGCTACTGCTTCGGCTGCCTCTCACATCTCCCCCTGTGTGTGTGTGTGTGTGTGTGTATGTGTGTGTGTGTGTGTGTGTGTGTGTAAACCAATAGGGAGGTATTTCTGCCCCGCAGATGTCCCTACGGGGTGAAAGGGCATCTGACCCACACTGGTGTCAACTCCCATCTGTCACTTCTCGAGCAACAATAGCGATTTCCTCAGTCGTGTTCCAGATTGAAGGGCACACGTGTGAGACGTCCCACCCCACCCCCCCTCTCCTCCCTCCCTCCATCCATTCTTTTATTCTAACGGTGCTGCAGGGGGAGGGGGGGTGGGGTACATTGGGGGGGCGTCATTCGGCGACCCCGAGCGATGAAAAGACTTAACGAAGAGCATGTGGCGTGTGGTTTATTGTGTGTGTGTGTGTGTGAGGTTTCTTAACTGAAGACACACTTCAGACGAGACTGATTTGCATATATGTGTGTTTGAACAAGCCTGTGTAATAAAATACAGTTTATCATCATGAAATCACAATCGATTCTTAAGTAATTAAATATAACTCGGTTAACATTAGATCAGTTTTACTGCCTCAAAAAAAAAAAAAAAAACTTTGTTTTGCGTTTGTTGTTGCATGAACACAAGGATTAAAAAAAAAAAAACACCTTGCTACGATCACTTCTCCTCATGCGTTGTGTTTGCGTCGTTTGAGGAGATTCTCCATTCTGTAGTTTACATGTCCTCTAGTGGACATGTCCGTGTTAGACGCATATGGAAACTCAGACAGCTGGTTGCGAGTTCAGTTTGACTCTCAAGTGGGAAAAGCGCGTCGTTTTCGACATCTGTTTGTGTTGCCCACAAAGTGAGGGGGAGAAAAATACAACGCAAAAGCAACCTGTTGTCAGGTTTTTCTGTTTTATATATTTTTTTTAAGCAAAAATCTATGACACTATCTTTCTCTCGATGTTTTCTCGATGAGTTGGATGTTCAGGGCGGTTTACTTTTAGGGACCCAGGATTGTTTCCGCGAACGTTTCTGTTTTGTTTTCCAGTCGTTCCAGGTACGGAAACCGAGGGAACCCGAGTCTCGGCGTACTCTGATACGGATTGAATCAGATACAGAGGCTTGTTCAACTAAAACTTGTGACTTTCTGTACTTTGACTAAGAAAAGAAAACATCAGCTTCTTGAATCTGTAAAACGGACCGCAGTTAGCGGAGTTTATACTTCTTCCTACTTATTTCTCGAACGTTGTAGTTTTTGTTTGTTTATTTTATTTTTGTCTGTTTTATTGTTTCGTGATTGAAATAAAGTATTCAAATCAAAATCAAATCAACTAGGTAGATTGATAAAACCCCTTCAAGTCAGGAAGCGTGTTAGCTGTCTAGCTAGCTTGGTGATAACAAAGAAAACGATGAGAATTCCTTCTAGGAAAGTCATGAAGGCTGTCAGTTAGCTCTAGATTGTTGCTAACTAAAAGAGGTTAAAAAATGTCATCCTTAAGTGCCAGTTTCTCTTGTCCAAGTTGAGTTGAGCGCAGCATTTGCTAATCACGTGCAACATAAAGGTGTCCACTAGGGGGCAGAAATTCTGAACATAAATATCAAAGCAAAAGCATACATAAATATTAAAATTGACAGTTTTGTTTTTGATCACAGTTTTTATGATTTGTTTCCGCGAAAGTTTCACAATTCAATATAGATCACTCAATATCAATAAAACAATCTAATAAAAATAAATTAAAATATCAATAACAAACTGTGTGTGTGTGTGAGGCGAGTTCCTGACTTTCTCTTATCTCACTACACATCAGTCTGTTGGTGCTCAGTCAGACACGTCACACTGCTGTTAAGGATCAACATCATATACATAAAAACACACACACACACACACACACACACACACACACACACTTCAGAAATGTTAACTGGAGAACTAGACGTGTCATGTCATCAAATCGAATTGTTTTCCTCAGAACGAAGCCGGATGTTGCAGATGCACATCTGAGATCTGAATCAGACAAAAAAAAAAAAAAAAGCTGAAAAACACTCAAACGTTTAGATTGTTTATTTGTTTATCTCCAGCTCAGCGTTTCCTGCACGTGACCAATTTCTTGCATTTCCTTTTTGTCTTGATGTTTAAAAAAAAATAAAAAATAAAATTTGGGATAATCAGACATGTCTAGTCTTATGATTACGGTTTTATACATCACATAATCTCAGGATTAACAAACACACACTCATGCTTTCTGACTCATGAGTGAGCATGGCGAGTTAAATGCTGCCATGTTGTATGTGTGTTTGTTTACACGGTGCTGATCCAGGATCAGTCCTGCGTGTAGCTGCGGTGCCTACACAGCGCTGATGTTCTGGGTCGGTGAGCCGAGCGGGTGAGTCAGTAGCGTGGGTCTGCGCCAGTGTTTCTGCCAGGGCTCGTTCTTTTCTGACAGCCACGTCTGTCCGTGAGCATGTGCGAGAGTGTGTGTGTGTGTGTGTGTGTGTGTGTGTGTGTGTGTGTGTGTGTGTGTGTGTGTGTGTGTTGAGCTTTGACTGAGATTTGTTGTCCCTTTGGAGATGATGAGTGCATGTGGAAACCGGCCTCCGACCCAGAATTCCTAGCACAAAGCCTTCACTTCGGCACTATTCACAGGGTAGGGTGTGTGTGTGTGTGTGTGTGTGTAAGACCTCTGGAGCTCTAACTCAGACTTCTGACACTGTTTTTACAGTTGTCCGTCTCTTGAAGTGTGTTTCGCAAGATTACACCTGGCTAGGATGTTAAAAACAAAAAAAATATCATAATTTTAAGAATCGTTCTGAACGTATAGAGACGACAGCAAACAATAAATAAATAAATAAATAAATGGATTGGAATTAGATTTGGACAATATTTGTTTTCTTTTAAGAAAATATATAACTCTATTTTTTCATGCTCTTTATTCAGTAGGGAAAAAAGAAATTCATACAATTTGTTTGAATATCAAATGATGTATAAAGGAAACTATCTCTAGTTCACAGCTGTAAATAAAATAATTTGAAAGCTTGCTTTTTTTTAATATATTTTTTTAAATAGTGCTGCGTCAAAGGATCACGTTTAACTTCGATCAGATGTAAAATCGTTTGAAATTAGACACTAAAGATGAGAATTCTGAGTTAGACTGGTGATGCCTGTGCTGGCGTTTATCGCCTGATTTTGTCTCAAGCAGCTGTTTTAAAGAATTAAAAATACAGTATGTTCCCGACTTACGAACGAACGGGGGGTGCGGGAGAAATCAGTCGGGTTTCAAGGAATCAGTCCGGGAGCACGATGATAAAAAATATCTGTTCTGTAAAGCTGTCCGATTATGAATAATTAAAATTTTGGAAAATCCTCACAGTCCAATATAGTGGAAAACGGCTCTGAGGCAAAATGGCATTCGGGATTCCCGTCGCAATTTAAAGGCGCAGAGACAACACTGTTACAATTGACGTGTGAGATTCTTTTCCTTTAGGCGCGGTTATGGTTTTTGGCCATTTGATGGCAGCGTGGGGAAAAAGGACAGAGATCAAGTGGATCGATATGCTTTACACTGTATATTCATGTCAAAGGTGTATAAGACTCACTTTGGCAGACTTAAGAACAAATCCGACTTACGAACGTGCTTTGAGAGAGGAACTTGTTTGTAAGTCAGGGACTACTTGTACTAAAGGTATCTAATAAACATTGAAATGTTGTGTTGTGTTTGATTGTTTAAATCTCATGTTTCATACAAAATGATGAGCTTTTGTTTTTTTTTTCGTTTTTTCCTACCAATTTTCTCTTCTACACTCCAGTCCATTACGTGGCGATATTGCATCAAACGCTTATAAAAAAATAAAAAATACGAAGAAGCAATACTCTTGCAAAATGTGAGTATTTGTTGGAGATTAAACTGATTTTTAGGTTCTCCAGAAGCTCTGGTGTGTTTTTAAGGGATTTTTAAGGGAAGTCTGTAAGTGAATCGATTCTGAATGGAAAAAACTGAACTTGATCACAAACCTCAGGAACAAATGTCCTCTGTCGCCTCGTCTGCCTACATCGTGTAAATGTTTTCTCGTCAATACGACAAATATGTTTTGTCTACATACGTCCGGTGCAACTGTGCGATTTAAACGATCGTGTAATTTATTCTGTCTCTTGTTGGTTGAGTCTTCGGGTCATTTTTCGATTCAGAATCGATTCACACTTTATTGGTTATTTAAGTAAACTTTCAAACATTAAATTGTTTGCATGTTTGTGGTACGCACCAAGCAGCATTTACTGATCACACCACAGGAAATGAAACCTCGACTGAAATTTCCCCGTAATAAATATTGCAAATGTTTACTTCCTGTCTAGAGTTTACCTTTTCTGGTGCTTTTTTTCCCGTTAGACGTGTCAGACGTTCCGGTTTCAGGCGTTGTCTGTAATAATAAAAGTTATTAATGTCACACGAGTCCTGAAACTGACCTTTTTTTAATTACTCAGACATGCCTGTATACTTCTGCTTTCCTTTTTTTTTTTTTTTTTTTTACACTCACACACACGTCTTGTGATTCTTCTTGTGAGGACTTTCCGTTAGCATAATTATTCCTGAAGCTAATTAACACAGCGTTAATCATCAATCTAAGGATGAGCCTCATTAACTTAAACCTTTTTAAAAACAAAAATTATGCACTTTTTTTTTTCACACCTTAGATGTGAACATGAAACTATATATACTATATATATAACACACACACACACATTCAGCTGGTGGGAACCCCTCTGGGAGAAGCAGTGTGTGTGTGTGTGTGTGTGTGGTTTAAAGGGTGCGAAACTTTATACGTGTAGCAGAAGAACACGGTGGCCCGTTTTTTTTAAGTTTCTCTCTTGCACAGGAACTCCCTCCC
>JAQMYJ010000020.1:17648719-17667011 GCA_030014305.1 Clarias laeviceps
CACACACTCACACACACACACACACACACACACACACACACACACACACACACACACACACACACACACACACACAAAAAGTAGGGTATTAAACTAACATTGTATTTTTGCCAAGAAAGACTACTAGTTTTAAAACTTTAATAATAAAGTTTTTTGGTCTGTAACTTTTCTTGCTTTTTAACCCAGACCCTGAATTCGTTTTCTTTTCTTTTTTCTTTTGTTTTGTTTTGATTTCTTTTCTTTTCATTTCATCAGAAACGTGACTATACGGAAAAAATTCATGCCGAGGTTCAGATGAAGCGCGAGAATCTCAGTGATCTAGTTAGAGACGATATCTTTCAAAGTCATTGAAGACAAATTTCCCAGGATACTCTATATGTAGTTTTTAATTTTTTATATGTAGTTTTTATTTTTATTTATTTTTTTATTGTTACAACAACTGCTTTCACTTTAAAGTAAACATTAATTAATCTGTTAGGTTGGGATTTCAGGACACCAGTTAACCGGCTCTGAATCAGTATTTTTTTTATTTAATTAATTTAATTTTTTTTTAAACGTCTTAGGGTTATGAAGCCTGTCTACAGTGAGGCGGTACACACACACACACACACACACACACACACACTGTGGTAAATCAACACGCTAATAGTGTGTATGTTAGCTTCTTGCCAAGAGAAATAAACTCACAGGTGACAACAAGGTGAAATTATTCGTCTTTTCATTTCAGTACTGTGTATTTTGGCACATATTGTATTTATACGTTTCATCCCTTGTGTGTAATGAGTGAATTATTTTGTAATAAGTTTGTTTAGAAGTAATAATAATAATGGTGGATATGAGAAACGTGCTGCTTAGTAACAATGAAGTTAAATGTTAAACTATCTAAAGTTGGTTTGTAGTGTTTAAATTCAGCACTCGGTTTTTAAGTGAGAAAACTAATGTTATAAGGAACGGGCTGCATTTAAGTAGGTATTAAACTTTAAAAAAAAAAAAAAGTTTTAAAATTGTAATAAAATTTTTTGGGAAATTGTAATCTAGAATCGGGATATTTTATTAAAAATCGCGATGCGTATAGAATCAGTTTTAATCGAATTGACATAGTGATGACATCGTATCGAAGAGTGGCTGGTGATTTCCATCCCTGGTCTTTATGTTCATCGGTTCAGTCATAGCCCCGAGCTTTAGCGATCCGATGAACGACCCGAAAGCATCTGTTCCTAAGAGGCGCGTGAAGGAACGCCCTCGCGCTGAATCATTTCCATAGAAAATGCCTGATCTAGGCAGGGACTCATTCCTGGATCTCATGACCAAGAAGGAAATGAGAGCAAGTTTGAGCGAAAGTTCTCAAACACATTGGAAAGAAGCTACAGATGGATCAATAAGCACGTCAGCTCTGGGATAAAAAATGGTGTGATTTATTTATTTATTTTTGTTAGTTATTAACCATGAATTTCCTGCGAAACAATGAGGAAATGATCATGTGGGCGGGTCCAGGGTGTGTGTGTGTGTGTGTGTGTGTGTGTGTGTGTGTGAGAGAGAGAGGTACGACACTCCTGATTCATACAGCCACCTTTAACCTATCGTGTCATTCCGAAGACGTCACTCAGTGTAAAAAAAAAATAATAATAAATGTTTTGCTCGTGTGAAATTTGGACGTCTTTGAGATGCATCTGTTTGGACTGTGATCCCAAAAACTGGCATCTGGATATGAACTTAAAGTGTGTAAAGTTGGACCAAGTAGAAAAACATTAATGTTCCTTTGTGCATTTGATTTAGAAATACATTATAAACCGAACAAGATGTTCTCTTCACCCGCTTTTTCTTTTTTTTTCTTTTTTTTTTTTAAAGTGACGTCCGTACAAGTCGAACTGGTTTGTGCTGGAGAATTGTGTAACACCAGTATCGTCCATGATTGCACGCTCATGCCACTTGTGTGCCTCTTTATCTTTTTGTTGGTGTGCCAGTTCTCCCATCCCTTTTTTTTTTTTTCCTTTTTATAAGCGTTCAATTGTCTCCTTCAGAGGCAACGAGGTTTTTCTGCCCGACCTGTCCAGACACGCTTCAGCAGCTGGCCTGCTTTCATACCCTTCCGCAGTTCTGCGATTCTTTTCATCACGTGTTTCTCCTCGGTTTGAGTGACTCATGGAATGTTGGAGCCGAATTAAGAGAGACGGGGAAGAGCTTCAACTTTTGCAGTTTTATGAAATCTCATCTCATCACACACACACACACACAGTATGATGGACAGTTCGTTTGTTATGTCTAAGCATGATGTTGTTGTTGTTGTTGTTGTTGTTATCATCCCCACAGTGTTAACGATGATGTATTACATCAACACTTTGATCTCGAGCACCGATGAGGGGGATTTTTAAAATGCAGATAAGTCCATGCAAGGACATTTTAAAGCACTTTTTAAATGCGACTTTTTATTTTATTTATTTATTTTTTTTTAGCATGACTCTATTAGCTGGATGCAAACACGAGCACAAAGACCTTTTGGTGAGACGGGGGTCTCGGAGGAAGACACGGTTCAGTGCTCTTGTCTCAGTTTCAGGGAGATTAAGGATTATGAGTGGAGTCTAAAGGGTTCTGTGGGAAGATGATGCCTGTGCAGATGTTTTCTCTCTCGTTTTCTCTCCTCAGGCAAAACCACTTGAACACACACACACACACACACACACACACACACACACACACACACACACACACACACAAAAACACACACACACACCACGCCATAACAATCTCCAGACTCATACACACACAACCTTGTTACGTTTACATGATGTGACTAAAACCAGACTTATACAATACAGATAGTCCCCGACTTACGAACATCCGAGGTATGAATTTCCGAAGGTACGAACTATATTCGTCGACGCGAACAAATCACGGAATTAGTGTTTATTTCTAAACAATCAGATGTTTATATTGTAACAAGCACTCGTGATATATAGTTAATTTATTTATTTAAAGTGATGTTGTGTGTGTGTGTGTGTGTGTGTGTTCTCTATGTGATAGTAATGCATTTGCTCTTCTCCTGCTCGACCCTGCAGGTTGCTCCAGGCCCTCAGCGGTGCTGCATGGCCAAGGAAACCTCACCGAGACCAACCGCGGCTCCTTCTCTGTCGGCACGGTGCTGCAGTACAGCTGTGACCCGGGATACACGCTGAGCGGAGAGAGCGTCATCACCTGCACCGCACCAGGACGCTGGTCCTCCGCCACACCGCACTGCCTCAAAAACGACGGTGAGTCTCTCTCTCTCTCACACACACACACACACACACACACACACACTGAGGAGGTTAGCAGATTGGGTCAGCGTGGACAATTAGGATTAAACCCTGACGAACGTCTCCTTCTTCAGATAAATATAGCAGATTCATATTCTTTTTATTATTAACACATAAGGTTTAGGCTGCACACACACTTTTAAAACTACATTTATTATACACTGTATCTAGATTTTTTTTTTTGTTTTTTTTCCCAGTGGTACAGTTTCTTATGTAATTACCTGACTTTGTTATTACACTTTTCCTGAAGTGTGTTTACGTATTTAAAAAAAAAAATTTTTTTGGCTGACTTTCTATGATAATTATACTGTTTAGTTACAAATCTTTTATTATAAAATTTTTTTTTAACAATTAAATGTATTTTATTTTATTACAAATAGTTTTGTTTTACTTATTATTTTATAATTATTTATTTTCAGAATTTCTTATGGATTGTATTTTCCTTATTGCATCTTTTTCTTTTTTCTGATCTTTTTCTTCTTAATTTTAAAGAAGAAGAAAAAATAGATAGCACAGAAGATATTATTATTATTTTTTTTGATCAGTATTCAATTATTAATTTTATTTTTAATAATCTTTTTAAACATTTATTATTATTAATCATATATTTTTTACTGTTCATGATTATTATTGATTTATTTTAGTATATTTGTTTTACTGTTCGTTATTATTGTTATTATTATTGTTAAATTATTGTGTGTTCCAGTGTGTCGCCCCCCGAGTGAGCCTGAGAATGGGGGGTACATGTGTCACCCCTCACCCTGCCCCAGACTGACCGAAGGCACAGTGATCGAGTATTTCTGTGATGAGGGCTACACACTGAAAGGGTACAGGTACCACACCTGCAGGAACGGAGACTGGGACTCGGCGGCGCCCATCATCTGTCACGTGGGACAAGGTAAATATTTCTGCAACACACACACACACACATGCACTCATATATACACACACACTTAAAAAAATATTTTAAAAAATAAACTGTCTGCTGTGTCGTTTAGGAATCGGACCCGTCCTGGTTATTGTTTGATTATTTTTAGCTCCGGCTTTCATTTCCTAATTATCTTTAACACAGAATAACTTCCTGTTCACTATAAGTGCTCACTATATAGGGTTTAAGTCCATAAAAGCAATATTAGACAATGTCTTGGTACTGCTTCTAGTGCACACACTGCCCTGCTTAAGATAATTAATATTTATGTGATTTTAAGGAATGTCATGAGTCTCGTACAAATTAATTCAGGGCTTTTTTTTTTTTTAATGGATTTATATCATATTCATTATACTGAAGATAAATTTTTGCCTACAGGTTCAATCAGATGTTATTATAATAGGAAATCTAAAAACCAAATAAATCTGACCTAGTAGACAAGATTGAACTGCTTTTAGAGATTGATTACACATGATCACCTCAAGGGTTAAACCTATTTTCATATACCAGAAATTTTAATTGATTGTTTTTAATAAAAAAAAAAAAGTTGAATGGCATGATTCCAGCCTCATTCTTTACTCCTACATCAATCACCGAAGGTCATTCAGCTGAAAAGTCAAGCTGGGATCAAATCTTTTTTTTTTTTTTTTTTTTTAAACCTTTGAATATGTGAATAGGATGCAAATTTGCAGTTCGGTCAGACAGGACTAATTTTGCGTGCACAATTTATTCCTTCCAGCTGTTTTTCTCATTACTTTGTGTGTTTGCGCCTCACAGGGAAGGAAGAGCGCTCTCCTCTGGGTATGCCAGCTCTCTCAATCATGGCCTCCACTGCCAGCTCCGTGGCCCTCATCCTGCTGCTGGTCGTCCTCTTCGTCCTGCTGCAGCCCAAACTCAAATCCTTTCATCACAGCAGGTCCGAGTCTGACCTTCTCGAACACGGTTTAAGACAATTTCACACGAAGCCAGGAATTTTACTGAAAGAGCATTAATGAGATGAGATGACCTGTAGCACCAGTGGCTGATGACCTGTAGCTGTTTTTAGTAAAATGTTTTTCTTTACCAGTAATCAGCTGTCTCATGCAGAAAGTTATTTTTTTTTCTTTTCAATAATTAAATGTAAAATCTTATATATTCTGGATACATCACACGTCAAGTGAAATATTTCAAGCATTTCTTTTTGTTTCACCGTAGACGTGAGCAGGGCGTATGCGGTCAGGCCGCCTCCCTCGTCGTAGAAGGAGTTCAGGTGTCTCTTCCTTCCTACGAAGAGGCGGTGTACGGCAGCGGCGGGGCGGCAGCTCCTCCCCCGGAGTCCCGCGTGAACATTGTGCTCTCCGAGGGACCGCAAACGGAGTCTCCGGCTTCAGAGCTCGTCCAATCCCGACCCGAGCACGATCTCCTCCCCTCCACCTCCGCACGCTCCCGTCACTCCGAGACCGCGCTCGTTCACCAGGACCCCTCCTCTCCGTCGACCTCCTCTTCCACCTCCACCTGGGTGTCGGAGCAACGCGGGGCGGCGGCGGCACGTAGGCCGAGCAGCGACCAGCACAGTCTGCTCTCGCTCACCTCTGTAGAGGAGTATGGAGACGGTACGCTCTGAACACTCACACGAACTTTGACACAGAGTAATTTTTATTTATTTATTTATTTATATCTTTTTCGTTTCCACACAAACAAAAAGGACCATTCTGAGAAAGGAATGCATTCTAATGTTAATTGATTTAATATGAAATCCATTAAAAAACATACAGATGCTACAGTTGTATACGTAGATAATTATAAAAAATTTAAATCTATTGTCTGTTAAGATTATAGTTAATTATAGAGCTTCCTGAATGTTCCATCCATAAGTGATCTGCATTCAGACATACTTGTGGTCTGAATACCTAGCCTGTGGTTAGGTAGCGCCCCCTTGTGCTAAACTGTATATTTTATTGGCAAAATATGGAGCATCTCGTATTATTTTCTGATTTGTTCTTTATAGACAAAATTGAGTGCGGTTCTAATCACTAAAAAAAAAAAACACCTTGTTTGTTTATCATCTTTCACTGTCTGATTCGCTTAAAGATTGAATCAGACTGCACAAGTACACAATAAATAAGAAGAATATTCATAAAAACGATGAGTAATACTGTTATTGTCTTGACCTTGCACATCTATTTATAAAAAAATAATAATAATAATAATTTTGCCTGTACTTTTAGTTTGCTCATTAGGCAATTTGTTGTTCTTTATTGCGTTAAAAATTAAAAGCACTGTTGCACAACTCGCTTTAAGTTCAATTTATTGTTATGACAATAACTCTATTGCTATAATAATATACGCATCCATCCGTTTCACCTCATTCTGCTTTTCTCTTTTTACCTCTATTTTGTTTTGTATATTAAGCAGTACCATTTTTTTTTCTAACAGTTTATACAGTTTATATTTATCTGCAAATATTTTTTTTTATACAGACGTTTACTTTACAGATTTTATACAAATGTTTATTCAAGCTTTTTGTGCTAATTCAATTGATCATCATTCTAACAGTTGTGTTTTATTTATGTTATTTTATTTGGTATGTTTTTTTTTTTACTTACTATAAATTGCCCCATGGGGATAAATAAAGTTTTTTGAATTTAATTGAATTGAAAAATAATTCGTCTAGAAGAAACAAAACACTCTGTCGCAGAACACAGATCAACTCCGTCGTGTCACTCATTATTTTCCCGTAACGGAACGAGTAAAACAATATTTCTTGCTCTTTGACTTTGCCTTGGTGACGGTTTATTCTTCTCAACAGATATCCCTCTGCTGAAGGAGGCCTGAGACGTAACACGCAGCGTCCTCCTGTCTGTGGATGATGACCAGGACTGTGGCTCCTCAAGCTTTTTACCAAACCCCTCTCCCCGCCCCCCATTGCTGCCGTACAGAATGCAGGAGTAACCAAATGCCTCTCGATTTGACCCGACCCTTCGAGTTCTCTCCCGAACTCTCCGAGCTGCGCCGTGTAATCGCTCATCCTTCGCCATCGTACTCCACACGCTGCCACCTTCTCCCTGAAAAACTACCGCAGCGCACAGATGCTATAGAATATACAGGATCATGTATGACACACATACCTACAGGCTGACATTCAACAAATCCCGACGGCGTACTAACAACCACTCGTTATCACCTCTTCCTCTATGCCGATCAGTGACTCTCTGACCTCTGACCCCATAAGGTTAACTAAATCAGGATGGGTTTTAATTTTAAATGCTGCATGAGCTGTGCATCTCAATACACCGTCCCTCTGTCCCCCCCCCGCCTCCCAACCTAACACACACACACACACACACACACACACACACACACATACACACACACTCACGAGAGCACGCATGCTGCACATGATGGACGAGCGAGATACAGGGACAAACTGCTTCACATAGTACTGTATTCAAAGACATGCTTGCCTTTCTTTTCGCTGCAAACTCTGTGTGTGTGTGTGTTTTTTGGCTTTACACGTTTGACTGAACGAAGAGGGCTTAAAAAAAAAAAAATTATTTTGACTCCACTTAGGATTTGCAATTTTACCTCCCTTTTCCCTTCCCACTGAGAGATCATCATGTGTAATATCATGTCGTATCATATCGAACAAATCTTGAGTTTTTTTAGCTTTTAAATGTCTTCGGGTTGTTCTTCGATTGTCCAGCTGAGCTGCGTGTATGAGGTGAGGTAAACAAACAAGACGAAAAGTTAAAAAGTTACAATTAGCGACAACCGTGTGAAGGGGTGGACCGATCTCATTTAGGCGCCAAACGATCTTTATTTTTTTATTCTTTTATTGTTACACAAATGTCAAAGGTAGAAAAGAATCTACTTTGCAGCCCTGAAAAAAAAAAGGAAAGGAAAAAAACAAAAAAAACAAAGGGGAGTTAAATGGTAAACGGTAAAACATGTTGGGTTTGCTTTCCTAAAAAAAAAAAAACATTTGGAAAAGATTTTTTCTAATTTGCCTAAACGTGCCCCTTTACAATTGGATCATACGTCATTCTCCTTGCTGTAAAGTGACGTGAAACTACTGTTTTTAATTTTATTTTTTAAATCTCACCAACTGCCGCACAACGCACAAAAGCAACGATTATTGATAGGAGCTTTATTTTTCCTAGGTATGTTAATTATCCTGAGCGAATGCTAGATAATATTTCCAGACTGTAGCAACAAAGACAATTGAGGGAAAAGTCGGTGATTTATTTTATTTAATTTTTTTATATCCTGATTCGAATAGTTTAGAGCATACACCCCCTGTAGGATCATGGAGGAACTGCAACCTTTTACCATATCAAGTGCAAATATATAGATCGATATAAATTAAAAGATACATTTTTATGATTTATATTTCGGCTCTGGAAAGAATCAAGAAATAGCTTTTTTTTTTTTTTTTTTTTTCATTGCACAAAATAATATCATTATGCTTTTGATTTAAATGTTGCCAGAACATCATTATTTTTTTTTTCCCCACCTTTGGGCAGTTTTCCTGCGTAACACATCTGAGGAAAGTGCGATCTGCGCAGTTCTTCCTGTGTGTGTGTGTGTGTGTGTGTGTGTGTGTGTGTGTGTGTGTGTGTGTGTGTGTGTGCGCCAGCGCTTCCTCTATGACAACAAGGACATGGTTTTGCTCGTTTAGTCTCCCAGCCATCATCGGGATTCAGACTTAATGATACCATTAACACTTTTGTCATGTATATTTTATTTCAGTTTAGTTTATTAGCTTTTAAAGCACTGACGTCGATAATAAATGTATGATTTGTCCATCCCTGAACGAATCTCAACAACTAAAATTAAGCATTATTATATATATTTTTTTCAACAAGTCGGTAGTTTTTGCACACTATCAAATATCTCATCACCGGACATGTCGATAGCAAACGAATTTGTCATTACACGCCCCAATGTTCCGGTTTTTCTTTATTTAAAAAAAGAAATCTTTTTTTTTTGTTTTATGTCTTTTTGTTTCCCTGCAAATTGGTTCAAAGCCGAGTTTTCGCCTTAACACAGACTTGTATATTTCATTATTTTTGTAACCATGTTTCTTCCATCATGGTGTCGATTCATCTTCAGTTTTCCCTTGACACACCTTACGTTAGATTTCCTATGCATTAACAGTCTTACGGCTTTTTCACAGGGTGCCGGGTTCTTCATTCTTCTTAATTTAATTTTTTTTTGCTGTTTTCCTTTCCCAAAGTTTTTTTTTTAATTCAGTGACTCTGATATCTGAAGTTCACTGCGGGTCAAGTTGTACGTTCTGTTCTTTCAGTTGAGTACTTTAAAAAAAAAAAAAAAAAAGGAAAGAAATGAAAAACAAATCCTTGACACCATTGTATGGTGTTAATTGTTTAATCTTACCATTTCCAATTTGTTTTATTCTCTCTGTACATTGCAGTGGGTGTGAAGATAGTATTTTAATATTTGTATAAAGTTTAATTTAATTCTACAGTTTGTGTGTGTACATAACTATTTCTAATTAAAGCTTTCTTTTAAAGTGCACCTTTTGACTGAGAGTGACTTTTAAAGGTGACCGTGATGAAAACAATCCTTGATAATTGCTATAAAGCGGATGGCTTTTTTAAATTAAATTTTTCTGTTTTTTTTCTATTTTTTTGTCTAAAGACAGCAAACATATAAGCAGCTTTATTTATGATGAGCGTTTTATAGTTAGTTCTCTGCCAGAGAAGATTTTAGAATTAGAGAAGCTCATTCAAACTTAAGTGTTGTTTCTGTAGAAAAAAAACTCTGGATGCCTTAACCTGCTATCTGACCAGGTGACGACTCGGTGGCATTCTGGGTAATTCTGAATCTCGCCAACAGCAGCACCACTTCTCTGCTCTTCAAGTGCCTCATTGAAGCACTTGCTGAGAAAACTGGAAGAGATCTGGTTATACGAGAGACACTACACTGAGGCACATGTCAGGAGTATCCTGGGAGGCAGCGGGCGCTGCATAGTCGGTGATTTGGGGGTTTTCGGCAAGTAGGTCACCATAAAAAGTGATTCATGTAATAGATAATGACATAAACCTTCATCAGTAAACGTATTGGAGGTGATGCTGTGCAGGATGTAAGAATGAAACGCATATAAATTTTTACAAAGGCTGCTGCTTCCGATGTTACTCTGGTGTACGAAAAGACTTTTATTGACGATTACATTCGGTTTATTCGAGGAGCCAATATTTGCAGTGTTGATCCTTGTTTTTCCTCTGCCATTCACCCTGGCATGCGGTTAATCAACTTCTGGGCCACATGACTGATGGCGCAGCCCATTCCTGCATAATCAATGCTTGGAGTTTGTCAGAAATTGTTTTTGTTTGTTTGTTCACCCACTTCTTGAGGATTGACCACAAGTTCTCAATGGGATTATGGTCTGGGGAGTTTCCTGGCTACGGACCCAAATATTTAGATATTCTGTTCCCCGAGCCACTTAGTTATCACTTTTGCCTTATCGTACTCAAGGTACTCATCATCCTAGAAAAACTGTTTTTGGACGGTTGGGAGAAGTTGCTTTTGAACGATGCAACAGATATCATTCTTTGTTCATGGCTGGGTTCTTAGGAAAAATTGTGAGTGAGCCCTTAGCTGAGAAGCGACCCCAGACATAAATGGTCTCAGGATGCTTCACTGTTGTCTAATACCTCAAAACCATTTGGCCACGGCTTTAGTATGAAGGTCAAATGCCGTTTGACTGATGCAGCATGGTGACAGATCTTACAGCAGGTTATGGTTGACAAACCACTGGATGTTCAGTATTTAGAAAACAAATGTGGGCTTTTTAAGTACTGGTAGTCCCTTATATGGCAAAGCTGACTTGTTCCCAGGACAGTAGGTATCCTTTCCACTGTGGAAGGTGCTGCTCTCATTTCTTGCAGTATAACTCATATTCTGAGAAAAGGCCTAGTGACTATGAAGAGCCGAGCAGAGAAAAGGGGCGAAACCAACCAAACTGCTAGCTGCATGGAGTCACAAAGGTTCAACCTTTTTAAGGATGTGTCTTTTTTCTGAGCTAAACACAAACTTGAGACACTCAAGGTTTGCTTTCAACATTAAATTAGATCATACTGAATCCGCAGTCAGCACCTCCCATCTGAAGCTAGGATTGTTTAATATTAGATGTAAGAGATGTGAAGACGTTATAGTTGATGAAACTCACTGGTCAGAAGCTTAAGTGATGAGTTTAACAGAAACGTGGACTAAACCAAATAAATATCAAGAGATCAAGAAAGTCCTCCTGGATAGAGTTATGTTTATCAGTCCATTTGAAATTCTTTATATTAACATTACACGTTTTACTAAATATTATTTACGGAACCTCTACAGCGTGATGAGCTGTGATTGGATCACTCTGCCAGGCAACTGAACGCTTTAAAGAGGAAAAACTAGCACACTTGGTTAAATCTTACATGCTTAAACCAGACTACCTGGAAATTCTAAGATAAATAACTACTGTACATTGGGAGTCCTTCAAACAGCATGGTAGGAAAGCGTCCTGAGCTATAGAACGTTTAAACATTCAATACTCTAGCAAAAGTAACTGGGAATGTGACGACTACAGAAACATAAATGCTGCAAGTCAATATCAAATCTCTCCTTTATTTATTTCCAAGATCCCAGAAAATGTTGAAGCACAGCATGTCATCCCTACATAGGAGTTACATTCGTGACATACGAGTCAGGATCTATAGCACCGAGACAGCGCTGGTTAAAGTGGTAAATGACCGGCTGTAGTCTTAACTAATGAAGCCGAGGGCTGAAACTAAGTGTAGATATTCAATCAATCTAAGCAGACATTCCTGAGCAAGAAGAAACACCTGACTGTTACAAAGCACTTACACTGGAGACTCTGTAACATCATTAACATTAAATGAACATCTCACAGGAAAAGTGAAATCAATACCGTTCACGTTTATGGGCGTGGCCTCTCCGGGAAAATGGAGCTGCTTTTTCTCTTCTGTTAGTAACATTCCAGTTTGTCGAAATCACAAGATTTCCCTTTGCTGCGGTTAACTGAACTTATAACCATATTTTTGAAATTTGTATTGTTACTGTATTTCATGTATCTACAAAGTTGAGTATTGTGGTGAAAAGCTCTACTTTTAAAAAATAAAAACAGTCCAATTACGTGTCTTAAATCCTTAAAAAGGGTGAAAGATGCATAATAAAGGGAGAATAGATGTGAATCACTCTGTAGTAGCTTTTGTTGGCAGATTAGTAAAGCAAGTTACCCGTCCTAGCCATGGACACGAACCAGAAACGTCAACCATCTCTGCTACTCCCTTCCAAGCTTTATTTATGTTTTATGCATTTTATAAGAGGTTGTATACTGTATACTGTAACATGATAAAATGAAACAACGGTTTCTGTGAATCAAACAGCAAATAGGAACAAATTAAAGGCAAGATCTAAAGGAACTCACACAGGATAAACAGTGATACAGTATGAATTGATATACAACAATATAAGGTAATAAATGTATGATACAGTCGGGCAAACCGATACGGTAGGACACCTTCCCAGGACAGCCACGTGATGTTACTGTATGTTTCATCAAGCTTCTGCTGAATTCTGCTTCACATGCAAAATGATTGAGAACCGCTGGAATGAAGGAATTGATCAGGCGAAAAAAGATACATAGAAATGACTTTCTATTCTGCACCTACTGTATATACTGTACAACAGCTTCAATTTTCTCAGCCCTGACCTTATCGAAACTGTTCATGTTGGTTATAATGCGCTTATTTTGACCTCCTCCTTTGAAATGGAAGATTTCTGGTTCTGCTGATTCACTGCAGATTCATTAGGTTTCTGCCTGGTGTGCCATCGGTAGAGGGCAATAAAAGCCAGTGCCTCAGAGATTTGGAAGAAAAAGTACATGAAAGGGAAAAGGAAATACGGGCCGATGAACTCTGGCTCAAAGGCTACTTTAAGGAGTGTGTAGCAGAGTACGATGTTCTGGCACCCGGTCTCTATAGCAACGGTCCTCCTACACCTTAGGGTGAAAGGAAAAGAGAAATGTAGTTATAATAATATTAATAATAATCAATTATAACAAATAAATAAAACAAAAAAACATTGCTTTGTTATATATAATTTAACACTTATAGCATCAATAAAAAAGATGATGTAAATTAGCATCCTTTGTAAAAATTGTTCGAATTAAATAAAAACTAAAATAAGTTTGAAATACATGCTAATATAAATGTTTTATATAGTTGTTAAAATATTTTAGTATTATTAATAATAATAATAATAATAATAATAATACAGTTTATTATAAAAAGTCACTTTCACCTATAAAACATGGCACAGTTTAAGGGTCAGGTTAGATAATTACATTTTACATACACATATAAATTTACATATATTTTTTTTTTACACTGAAAAAAAAAATCTAGTCTTTTATTTTATCATTACTGCAGCAATTAATATGTTTCAGCTACAACATTTTTTTTAAACCTCACTGTTGCATCGAATAAATTTCACCATGTCAGAAGAAGAAGAAAAAGAATAAGGGTCAAATTATTGTCATGCATCAAGGAAAGATAAATAAAATAACTAAGAAGATGGATGAATTGGGTTAAGAACTGTCCAATGCATTATTAAAACCTAAGGGGATAGTTATGCGAACTGACAGGATTGGGATTAAACAGCTGTGTGTCCATAAGAAAACCACTTGTTAGTGAGATTGGACTTCCGAGCAATGGAGAAAGGTCATGTGATCTGATGAGCCTATTCCAGAGTGATGGGCGTGTCAGGGTAAGAAGGGAAGCGCATGAAGCATCATGCATAGTGTCCACTGTACATACAAGTGCCTGGAGACAGTGTTATGATCTGGGGTTGATCAGTTGATCAGGTCGAGACTCAGCAACGTTACGTGGAAATAAAATGAAGTCAGCTGACGACCTGAATGTACTGAATGACCAGGTTATCACATCTATGGAGTTTCTCTTCCCTGGTGGCACGGCGAACATTCCAGGAGCATGAGGAATCATTTTCGCACTTTAACCCCATTGAAAGACTTGGAGAAGACTTTATAGAGGTGTTCAACTCTTTTGGCATCAGTACAAGATTTAAGCCAAAAATGAATGCTAAGAAACTGTGGACAGAACTATAATAATGTTGTAATGTTGCATAAGGTTGTCAGACCAATGCCACAGTGAATGCACCACTTAACCAAAGCTAAAGGCGATACAATGAAATATTAAAGTGCGCTAGTTTTTTTTTTTTTTTACGCAATAAATTATTATTATTTAACACTAAAATTAACATTAACATTATTTAACACAAGTCTATTCTAGCTGAAGTGAAAGATTTTACTTAACTTACATGAGCTGCAAAATAAATAGGCTTAAAAAGCCATAACTATTCATTTCAATTCATTTTTTTTGTAATAGTAATAATAATAATAATAATACATTTTATTTATAAGTGCCTTTCATAACACTCAAGGACACTGTACAAAAAAAACAATCAACAATACAAATGTGAAATACAAACAACCAAACAACACAGAGAGAACAAACATGTACAAAAAACAGTGAATTCAAAGAGAATAAGCTTTAATGAATAGATAGGTTTTGAGTCTGGTTTTAAAGAGAGAGAGAGAATCTAAGTTACGGATGTCAGGTGGGAGGGAGTCCCACAGAATGGGAGCAGAGCGAGTGAATGCTCTACTCCCCATAGTGCTGAGACGGGCAGAGGGTGCGACCAGGCGAATGGAAGTGGATGATCTAAGAGAATGAGAGGAAGTGACAATTTGAAGTAGATCAAGTAGATAAGGAGGGGCAAGATTATGGATAAGCTTGAAAGTGAACAAAATGATTTTAAATTCAATTCTGTATTTTATAGGAAGCCAGTGAAGTTGCTGCAGAACAGGGTTGATGTGATGGAAAGAGGGGGTTTAGGTAATGATACGAGCTGCTGAGTTTTGGACAAGTTGTAGCTTATGAAGGGATTTCTGGGGAAGACCAAAGAGAAGAGAATTGCAGTAGTCAATACGAGAGGACACCAAACTGTGGACAAGGATAGAAGTAGAATGGGTGGAGAGAAAAGGACGAAAACTATTAATATTACGCAGATGAAAGTAGGCAGAGCGAGTAATATTGTTAATGTGAGATTGGAATGATAATGTGCTATCGAGGATGACACCCAAACTCTTAACTTGATGGGATGGAGAAACTGTTGAACTGTCAATTGTGAGAGTAAAACTGTTGACTTTGGATAGTAAGGTGAGAAGGATGAGAAGGATTTCTGTTTTGTCCGTATTCAATTTAAGGAAATTGTGGCTAAACCAAGACTTTATTTCGTAAAGACAGTTAGTGAGGGAGGAGGGTGGAAGCAAGAGAGATAGAGCTGGGTGTAATCAGCAAACCAGTGAAAATGGATATTATATTTACGAAAGATGTTACCAAGTGGGAGAAGATAAATGATGAAAAGAAGGGACCCCAGGACAGAACCCTGGGGAACACCGGTAGTAACAGGGGAAGGCTGAAAACTGAATGATTTGAGATGTATAAACTGAGAGCGGCCAGAGAGATAAGATTGAAACCAGTCAAGAGGTGTGTGAGAAATGCCAATAGATGACAGTCTGGTGAGAAGAATGGTGTGAGAAATAGTATCAAAGGCTGCAGTCAGATCAAGAAGAATAAGAATTGTAAGTAGGCCAGAGTCAGCAGCCATGAGGAGGTCGTTAGTAATTTTAATAAGGGCAGTTTCAGTACTGTGAAGGGGACGAAAGCCAGACTGGAATTGTTCGTAAAGATTATTCAGTGATAAGTGGGTGTGAAGTTGAGCAGGAACAATTTTTTCAAGTAGTTTTGAGATAAAAGGAAGGTTAGAAATTGGGCGGAGATTATTATAATCATTGGGATCTAAACTGGTTTTCTTAACCAGGGCTGTAGGTACTGTAGAGGGTCCGGCTGACAGGTAGAGGGCTTGGATTTGTGAATGAGGTCAGAAATTACTGAGGCATCAGGAAGGAGGAAAGTAGAGAATAGCTGGTAATGCGAGGAAAAAGAAGAGGGAGACAAAGAATGGAAGTTAAGGAGGTGGTGAATTTTCTCATTAAAAAACAGCATAAGGGAATTACAGGTGTCAGTTGAGTACCTCTGAGGGGGGAAAGAATCAGGGGATTGAAAATTTTATGGAGTAGTGAAAACAATGTCTTGGAACAATGTCCTTAGAACGAATTATACCAAAGTAATAATCAGATTTCATTTTGGAAATAGATTCTTTATAATGCAATAGGTGGGATTTGAACATTTCTCTATGGACAGAAAGACCAGTTTTGCGGAAAAGACGCTCAAGCTGATGACCTCTGGCTTTCATAGATCGAAGTTCATGGGTAAACCAGGGAGCAGTACGAGAGAAGGAAACCGACATTGTTTTCACTGGGGCAAGAGAATTAAGAATATTGTTTAAACCATTATTATATTGAGCAACCAAAGCATCAGGAGTGGATAAACAATCAGGAATAAAAGTGTCATCAATGCATGAGACAAAAGTATCAATATTAATATCCTTAAGCTTCCGAAATGAAATAAAACATGTAGGTTTGGTTTCAGACAGGCAAAGAGAAATATTAAAGGAAAGAAGAAAATGATCAGACATGAAAATCATGAGCTAAACAATTAGAGGGGGTGAGGCCAGAACAGCAGATTAAATCCAAAATATGACCTTTTGTATGTGTTGGAAAGTCCGAATACTGATGAAATACGAAACTCTCCAGGCATGAGGAAAAGTATAGCGCTTTTGATAATAGTCATTGTCACCAAGCAGCTTCTACACACATCCATTTACAACCATGGAAGTACCTGAGGCTAAAATTCAGTTTGCTACAATTTATAAAGCAGATTCCTTTACTTACGGTCCGTCATGCCTGAAAAAGAGAAGTGACAGCACGTATCCGAGTCCATATCCAATAAGTGGCATCAGTGCTGCTGTGGCCACGAGTCGAGGCGCTCCAACTGACAGGATAGCCTCATTAAGTAAAATCCCAATCAGAACAGCAAACACAATCAAACAGACCAGCATTATACTCAGCCCAACCTGTGATGTATGAAAAGAAAATGATACAATGGTTACTTTCTTCTGTTTAACTTTATTCACATACATGCATATCATATTGCTGACCTACCCTGGTGACAATTTTGGAGTGCTGTGGTATGCGATAGTTAATAAAGATGCCAATAGCACATGGCAGCAAAGTCAAGAACAAGGCCAGGACGATGTTCCCATAGGGCACAGCACTGAGGTCGGTGAAGCCGTGGCAGTAAATGAAGAGCAGAAGTGGCATCATTCCCAGTGCTGCCAGTGTACAGCAGGTTGTCATCACGATGCTGAGATGGAAGAAGATGGATCAGAAAGATATGATGCCAAAAATGCAACATGACTGATTAGCTATGATGGAAATGTCCCAAATAGTCTGGGAAGCATTGCCAGCTCTTAGTTATTAATTTTATCTAAAACATTGTACTAGCACAACTGCATGGATGATTATGCATGCTCCTGAGAACTCATGAATAATTTGCTGAATGAACAAACACAAAGAGACAAAATTATTTGTTACAATCCAAAATTGTTATATGTTTGCTTTGCTTCACCGAAGAAGGCTTTCCTCACAATTTTTGTAGTGTGGTTTGCCCATTCACCTATTTCTAAAGTTATTTGATTCACTTTCCAGTCCATGAATTGTTCAGAAAAAAACAAAATTGTTTAAAAAAGTTTTTAAGATAGGTAGCACGGTGGCTTAGTGGTTAGCACTGTCGCCTTGCACCTCCAGGGTTTGTTCTACACGTGCTTGGTGGGTTTCCACCAGGATTACAGGATTAAGCTGCATAGGCGATGAGCAGGCCTGGACTGACCATAGGGCATACCGGGCAATGCCCGGTGGGCCGACGCACATTTTTGGGCCGGGGCTTTCAGTCATAATTTAATATTTTTAAAAAGTTTATTAGGCCAATTTATTTATTACCGCGACGGTAGAGTATCTGAGACACGAATCGCGGCCCATTGGTTGACTGTCTTAAAGGACATTGAGCTAGTCCAATGAAAT
>JAQMYJ010000020.1:17678796-17693131 GCA_030014305.1 Clarias laeviceps
CATTCAAGTGAAAATGAGCCGTGAAAGTGAGGCCGAAAATGAGTTTCCCCTATTTGACAGACCAGTAGCCGCCACTGCTGACTAAATACTTTTTTGCCCCACTGTAACACCATTTTTCGTAATACTTAATGCTTCTCCTAGCTCCTGATCTGTTTAATTTTTTTTTATAAGTAAACGTAACCCTTTATAATTTTATCCGATAAAAAGAAACATATTTGGTAAATAAAATTTCATGTCCTTTTGTGTTTGTGTCCGTAACTTTTTGCAATTCAAATCTTTCAATGATTTTAACTGTCATTCAGATGAAATTTAGATTACATATGAACCTGAAACAGTGCATTATTCTAAAATGCAAAATTGCTAAGATATTGCAACATGAATCTGACATGGTTACGGACACAACAGATTTTTTTTTTTTTTTTAAGCTTTTATCGAAAACAAAAAACAACAATTTTAAGAAACAATTTTACAGGTTATATGCTTCTAGAAGATTACACCAATTTTAGTATCAATACTTATAAAGAAATGTGAATAATTTGCATTTTAAACAATTATTGTTTGAAGCAAGACAGTATAACGCTGAAAGTGGCCATTTTTGGGGCACATATAAAATCATTGCTCCAAAACAGCTGAAGTAAGCTACTTGAAATTTTTAGGGAAGCAGGATTGTTCGCTTCCATGTTGCATAAACTTCAGAAGTAGCTTCTTTAGCCACACACATTTTCATTATTATATGTTCAACATAAAAAAATGTAATCAGCAACAATCCTGCATTTTTCCAGGTAATATTTTGGGCTGTGTTTAAATTCACATTATTGACTTTTGTGCCTTATCATATTTTATGAGCATTTATGAGGTCAGGCACTGATGTTGGACGAGAAGGCCTGGCTCGCAATCTCTGGTCCAGTTCATCCCGAAGGTGCTCGATGGAGTTGAGGTCAGGGCTCTGTGTTCGGGCCGGTCAAGTTCTTCCATACCAAACTCATCAAACCAAGTCCTTGCTTTGTGCACTGGGGCACAGTCATGTTGAAATAGAAAAGGGCCTTACCCAAACTGCTGCCACTAAGTTGGAAGCATAGCATTGTCCAAGTCTTGGTATGCTAAGTCAATAAGATTGTCCTTCACTGGGGATAAGGGGTCTGATTCAAACACCTGAATTCAATAATTAACTGGTTTGGCCAAATACGTTTGTCCATATAGTGTCCATGAACCATGTAAAGTTCAACAGATGGACTGATAAATCTGGCTTATTATACAGAAATCCAGTGCAGAAAAAAAACTTATTCAAGATATCACCAGGCGTATCGACCTTCTGCCACCCTGAGTGAACCAGAAAGTAGGAAGATCTGAAAAGAAACATAACTGGTCTCCAGTATCACATCAGCACCTTTAGAAAACTGAGACAGGCTATGTGGTTATCATCAGTCTGTGGTCTCTCTGTTCCCAGTTGAAGTGTTAATTTTAAAGCTGTCTCACTACTTCTGAGTGTTTTTTTGAATATTTTTGTATTTTTGAATATTTGTTTATTTTCCTAACGCCTAACATTTGAAACCTAAATTTGCTAGTTTTGATTACTGCTACATAGCTGAAGATTTAGATTTTGCATTAAGTAAGCTAACTACAGTAGCTTGATAATATTAGCACATACAGTATATGTGTTTAGCGAGTATGTCCAGATTTATCTTACATCATTTATATATGTTTATACTTATAAACATGAACTTTTAAACTTATATACAGTGTAAATACTGTATATAAATTTTTATACATACATATTCTAGGTTTTTATTCATAGGGCCTAAATAATAATTGCGCAGTCCCCACTAACTTCTGTAAACAATAACCCTCATATCAGATTTCACCAAAAATTTTTGAAACCAGTTGGCATTAAGAATAGTAATTACCAAGCAGAACTGTTAGGCAGAAATCCCAGGTTCAATTTACTCCCAAACCACAGCTACTGGATGCAGTGCCGGTCCCAAGGCTGGATAAAATGGGATGGTTCCGCCAAGAAGGGCATCCAGCATAAAACCCGTCCCAAGTTGTGTGTAGATCGCATGGAAGAACAACCCAAAACATCTTCTAAACTGAAGAGGCCAAGATTGAGAGGTTTGGTCATTATGTACAGCCCGATTTTTGTCAAGAAGCAAAACACAGTAAACCACCACAAACATCCCATACTAACAGTCAGGCACGGTGGTAAATGGCTGATGATTTAGACTTGTTTTGCAGTCACTTATTATCAAATAGTTTGCCATCTAGTTTTTGAATATTGGCTGTTGTATGTTGAAGTAACTGAACTTGGTGAAGACTACACTGTTATTATTTGGACATTAATATAAATAAAGTATGAAGAATTAAAATATCCAGAACAAAGTAAAACAGGAACAAACTGTCTTTGCATTTCACAATAACAGTGCTAACAAATAGGAGAATCTTATAGTTTATACTGCTTTATCCTGTATACAGGGTTGCGGTGGGTCTTAAGCCTATTCCATGAAATTTTGGCATGTCGCAGTGAACACTCTGGATGGGGTGCTAAACCATTGCATGACAAAAAATAGAATAAATTATATAATATATTTACTTATTCAAATCATTTTCAGTAACCAACCTGACATACTGCACTTTTACATAATTTTGTTGCCAACAAGCCAAATAAGTTGTTCTTTATTAAAATAAGACGCCTGTCACAAGCCTTTCATCCTACAGCAAGAATGATTCCCAGAATTCCCTGCTAGGAGCCCCACCCATTTCATCAGCTCCTACTTGTTATCTCTCACGTTTTGTACATTCACACACATTGGCTTCTCCTCCACCATCGTTATTTCCTGAGGATAAATTCCCCACACCTGGCTTAGTGCGTTGGTAGCCTTAATTTTTTTATAAACCTGTTCAATTTGCTTGTTTGTTTTTTGGATGACCCTTTAGCTCTTAGGCATAGACACACATTTATGAGGCTTCACTAAGACCCCACACTGACTGGGAAGGGAACTGGGAATCTCTCCCTTGTCTCTTTGAATATAAATGAAACACATATTGAAAACCCTACCACTAATTAAAACAGCAAACTAAATACAATAATGATTCAGCTATTTCTTGACAATGATTTAAAAATTTGAACTGAAACGTATACAATTTTGGAGGTAAGCATGGGAGGAAACAAGAGAAGTTTTGCGCTGACACTGAGCCAGCTGTTTATTCTGTGATAGCAAATATTTTCAGTGCAAAATGTAAAATAAACTGATGTGAGATACAATACCACAGAGTGGGCATGATATCTAAAGAACTGTTATACGAATATGGCATTTTAATTGTCAGACATTTTATCAAGAGCTTGTGGAGTTATTTGAATAGGTCCCTTTTTTTTTTTTAAATAATATTGCGGCTACGACGAAACATTTCTGAGTTCTTTGATGATTTCTTGTAGCATCTGGAGATGATGATTAAAGCCAATGCCTCAAGAATTTGAAAGAAAAAGTAGACAAAAGGGAAAAGAGTGTATGGGCCGATGACCTTGCGATCGAAGGCTACCTCTAGGATTGTGAAGCAGAGATGGAGATTTTGGCAACCTGTCTCCACGGCAACAGTCCTCCTACAGCTAAGGGTTAAAGCAAAAGTGATAGACAACTTCAGAACTGTGTATTTTTAAGTAGCTTCAATATAAGGGAATATAACTTCTCAGGGTAGTTTATGGCTAAAGCACAATAATAATAATAATAATAATAATAATCAGAAAAGCATCTCCTGATAATAATAAATGCAAGAAATGAAGTACATTTGCTGGAAAAATACACACCCCATAATTTAATCTATTTAGATTTAATACATTTAGACACAAAAATCAACACTCTCTGCTACAATTTGAACTCATGACCTTCTGGTCAGCAGCCCAAATACCACAACCAAAGATCTCACCATCTGGTATCACCCAGAAGAGTCTGGTTCCTTTTCAAGTTTTTTTTTTTCCTCATTACTTACTCATTAGGACCAAAACCTTGATCCATATGCAGATTTGTGTAATGCAAAAAAAGAAGTTTAAAAATCAGATAAATGAACTGAACCAGTCTTATTAACTTACGGTTCATCAAAACTGAAGAACAAAGACAGCACATAGCCAAGTACGTATCCAATAAGTGGCATCAGTGCTCCTGTGGCGACAAGTCGAGGTTCTATCACTACCCAGATGACTGGTCCTAGGATAAAGCTGAGCAGAATGCCTAAGACAATATAACCAACCACCATTATGCCCAGCCCAACCTGTGACAAAAAAGACAGAACATCACATGAACTGTTGATTCCTGCCCTTGAAAATATCTTCTTTTAACAGTAAGAAATACGTACAAGAAGAAATTTAGAAATATGTACAAGTATATTCCAAGTCCTACCTTTACAACAAGTTTGGACTTCTCTGGTACACGATAGTTAATATAGATGCCAATGGCACAAGGGAGCACAGTCAAGATCAAGGCCAGGAAGATGCCAACATAAGGCACAGCATGAACATTGGAGAAGCCATGGCAGTAAATGAAGAGCAGCAGGGGTATCATACCTAGCGCCGCCAACGTCGAGCAGGTCGTCATCACAATGCTGAGATGGAAAGAAATCAATCACATACATCCAGTGGCAAAGAATTGGCTTTATATACAGTGGAACCTTGGATTATGAGCATAATTCGTATTTCAAAACACTCGTAAACCGAAGTTTTCCCATGAGAAATAATGGGAACTCAAATTATTTGTTCCACAGACCAAAAAAATTAATTCATAAAAATAATTAATACAAAGTATAATGTAAAAATAAAACAAATTAACGTGCACTTTACCTTTAAAAAAAAAAAAGTAAAAATAAATTCTGACAGATAAGTGTTTCCGTTTTTATCCGAGCAGGCGCTGTGTGTGTGTGTGTGTGTGTGAAGCTATAGTAAGACGAGAGCACGGACGTTGATTATACCAGTAAGAGACGCGCACTAAGACTGAGCAGGGGAGACGATTACCCACAATTCCGCAAGACAAGAGAGAGAAAAACCATTGGATCAGTTGTAATCACATGACGCTCGGCGTCAAAACAAGAAGCGCATACGTGATACATTATGCTCGGTACTCGTAAACCAAGACTTGTTCGTCAAAATTTTTGTGCAAAAATGTATTAAAAATCGCCCTACTCGCAATCCGAGGTTCCACTGTATAGTTTTGAGCCATAAAATGAGGTTCTATAATACTACTATGGAATTTTTAGCCTTTAGCAATCAATTAGCTTTATTACAACAATTAAATAATTAAATCAAATGCATATATAGCAGAGATGTTTAACCACTGATGAATATGCTTGCTACTGATGATGTTAAATACTGTAGCTATGCATATTGCACTATAGACTACTGTTGGTGTAATGGGAGAAAGGAACCTGAGATTCATGTCCCCATTAAGAGCAAAGGCCAGGATATTGGAAAACATTCCCCCCGGACAGCAACCACACACCATCACTGCCATGGCTGCACCAGGAATGAACTTGAACAGTTTAACCATAGAGAAGGCTGTGAGTGGCATCACCCCAAACTGAGCCAGCATGGCGATCACCACACCTTTGGGCTTTACGATGTGGGCTTTTATCTTGGAGATCTCCATTGTACAGCCAAGAGAAACCATAGTGTCACAAAGGATGAGTATGGAGATCCAGTTAGTGGCCTGATCCAGAAGTGTAGAATAAGTGCTGTTTGACAAGGTGCCATTGGTGAAATTATTTTGGCTCTGTAGATCCAGATCATAGAAAGTAGGAGCAGGTTGATTAGGGGTGGTGTCCATTTTCAGTGCCTGTTCAGGGTGTATTTCTGTAAGAGGAGGTCAAATACACGTAAGAATAATATAGTGCAATGTACAAGACATCAATGTGATAGATCTGTGGTATGAAATATAATGCATTGAGTTTCTCAAGACTAGTTTTGGAGCGTTCTCTGATATTCACTGGAGTGCCTGGAAAATTCCTGTTCTTTAAGGCAAGTGAAACAGCGCCCCCTAAACGTTATGTATTGAATATGTGGTGAAACATGGTATTGCACTTTTACCATCACGTCCAAAGGGAAGTCAGGCTGAGTTGGCTTCCTATTAAATTAACCAATCAGATAAGGCTATATTCATAGTGAAGTTGGCTTTTCTTAGTTAAAAAAGAACAGAAAGACAAAAGAAAAACTTTTGATGGTCTTGACACTCATATTGCTTATTGTTTCTTGCTTGCCTGGATTAGGACTATATATTAATTTACTGTAGTGGTCATTTTAGTTTGACTGTTTAAGGAAAAAAATAAGAAGTAAAGAAAGAATTTGTTTGTCAATTTCATATCACATGGTTTATACTGTACAGTAAATTATTGGCTGGAGTGTATCTGTGTGCATGTGCAGATGTGTAGCAGCAAGATTTGGATAACGGCACACACACACACACACACACACACACACACACTCTCTCTCTCTTTCCAGAGGCCTGGAGCCTATTCCTGGAGACTTAGAGTACAATTCAGGGTACACCCTGGACCAGGGCCAATCCATCTCAGGGCACACACACACACACACACATGCTGTACGCTCATTCACACACTACAGGCAATTTGGGAACGCCAATTAGTCTAACGTGCATGATAAGGCAAGGCAACAGCGCTAACCACTGCGCCATTGTACACAGAGGTTGTTTCACATGGCTTTCTCAAACATATGCATATGCAATGCTGCTGCACAGGACTGCACAGTGGGGTTCAGGTGTGACTTGACTTTCACAAATGTGACAAATGTGTTTCTTTAAAGATCTGGAGCATATCAAAATGTTCTGAATCATTTCTCATCAAGTTTATGTAGGGCTTCCAGTTACTTACATTTACATTTAGGCATATGGCAGGCGCTCTTATCCAGAGTGACTTAAAAAAGTGCTTTGAAGTTTCCGTCATTGGATAGTCCCTTACGCTGGTTTATACTTACACAGCTACTTTGTATACCATTAGTGGTTAGTGAATGTCATGTTGCATTGTGGCACTGATTTGCCATTGTTAGGCTTCAAGGGATGCAGGGGAGGCATATTTGCAGAAGGTAAGACATTAAACAGAAGAATAAGACACCAAACAAGAGATAAGAAACCAAACTAGAGAACTTTGATACAATACAGACACCGATACAATACATACCGTAACAAACTAACTCTGGTTAATCCAGTGTGACTAACTACACACAAACCCAAAGTCTATTTTGTCTTTTGTGTCTTTTTTATTTGCATGGATTGCTGCCTGTTCTGGCTTTCTGCAGCTGCACAAAAGCAGGTTTTTCAGCTCTGTATTTACATATTTAATTATTTCTAAGTAAAAACCACAATTATGCGATTTCACTCCATCTAGTTGCACTATAATTTTGGACATTTGGACCTTCAGGTCTTTTGCCTTCAGAACTGCCTTAATTCATTGATTCAATAAGGTGCTGGAAACATTCCTTTCGAGATTTTTTACCATGGCCATATTGACATCACAGGGTTAGGGTAATTGCTGCAGTTGCCTCTACCAACCAAATGTAGCCTCAGTTTCCTGTGGTGCATTCAGAGATGTTCTTCAGCGTACCTTGGTTGTAATGAGATGTTATTTGACTTACTGATGCCTTTTTATCAGCTCGAACCAGTCTCACCATATCCACTAACCTCTGGCAACAACAAGGCATTTTCACCCAGAGAACTGATGTTCACTGAATACTTTTTAAAAACCAGAGGCATGATTGTGCATTAAAATCCCAGTAGTTTAGCATTTTAAAAAAATATTCAGATCAACCCAACTGGCACCAACAGCCATGCCACGTTCAAAGTCACTTCAATCACCTTTCTTCCTCATTCCTTTGCTCGATTTCAAACTTGACCTACATGTCTAAATGCAATGAGCTGCTGCCAACCGATTGGCTGATTCGATATTTATGTCAACAAGGTGTTCCTGATGAAGTGGCCAGTAAGTTTCTACCAATTGATTTTGTTACCCAATGTTAACTTTAGTCACAGAGCTTTAAACAAATACTTTCCCACGCCCAATATCTCCATAAATCAAACAATCAAAGCCAAAGAACATGCAAAGCATGTTGGAGCAAATCAACCCTGTGGAAAATCCTTAAAAAATATCTAACTTGTAACAAGCAGCAATGCTTCATTAACAGTTATATACAAGGATATGCAATAAAATAATATGTACTGCAGCCCTTGTTATTCTGTTTCATGTTTCCTTCTCTCTAAAGCTGACTTTACAGTGTCTTTACAGAGTCTGCTTGAGGTTTGCAATTTTAGTGCAAGTTCTGACGGTGTGAGAAATGTCAGTATCAGAAATTTTGATTAAGATTAAAATGTTTCCTACAGAATCTACTTGTTTTCTTTTGCAGGTCATTTGATGAACCCCACCACAGTCACAGTGGTATATGTTATAAAGTACCAAAATATTATAACTATCATCTTGTATCAATAAAAAAGTTATGCCCACTTTTGCATTATGTCCGGTACAGCCCTCATAGTTAGTCTAGGTGTTGTAGAAAATGTTTTACTCCTTCAGCTAACCAAGGTCAGAGTAAGATATTACAAGGGCCCAGGTTTTTACTTTGTTGTCTTACAGTGCCATGAAAAATTATTTACCCCACTTCTCGAAAAAGGCCACACTTTGCTAAATCATGAATGAACTGTGATTTTTGGAAAGCTGACTTAAATTTCACTTGCCACACCAGGCCTGATTATTGGCCGACCTATTAGATAAAGAAAGTACTTAAATAGAACCTGTCTGACAAGGTGAAGCGCGCTAAAAGATCTGAAAAAGTTCACAATCTAAAGAAATTCCAGAACAGATAAGAAACAAAGTAATTGATATGTATCATTCTGGAAAGGGTTACAAATCTATTTCTAAGTCTTTGGGACTCCAGTGAACCACAGTGAGAGCCATTTTCCACAAATGAAGAAAACTTGGAACAGTGGTGAACCTTCTGAGGCTCGGTTGGCCTACCATAATTACTCCAAGAGCAAACAACTCATAAAAGATCTTGTAAAAGAACCCAAAACAACATCTAAAGAACTGCCAGCCTCACTTGCCTCAGGTAAGATCAGTGTAAGATCATGATCAAAAAGAATACAAACGCTCTTCTCACATTTGCCAATTTTTTTTTTATTATCCCCAAGACTTTTGGGCAACTATTATGAGACAAAAGTTTAACTTTTTGGAAGGTGTGTGTCTTGTTACATCTGGCCTGAAACTAATATGGCATTTCATAAATATGGCATTTCATAAATGAAATTTCATACCAACTGTCCAACATGGTGGTGGTAGTGTGATGGGCTGGGGACGGTTCAGGACCTTGCTGTTTTGTTAAATTGATGGAACCCTGAATTTTGGACTTTGCCAGAAAATCCTGAAGGAGAATGTCTGGCCATCAGTTTGTGACCTCAAGATCAAACACACTTGGCTTATGCAGAAGAACAATGATCCGAAATACACCAGCAAGTCCACTTCTGAATGGCTCAAAATAAAAATTAATTAATTCATTAAAGTGGGTAATTTGGAGTGGGCTAGTCAAAGTCTGGACTTAAATCTGGTGGAGATGCTGTGGCATGACCTTAAACAGGCTATTCGTGCTCAAAAACCCTCCAGTGTGACTGAATTTAAACAATGCTGCAAAGAAGAGTGGGCCAGAATTCCTCCACATCAATGTAAGTCATCAGTGCCAGTTATCACAAACACTTGATTACAGTTATTGCTGTCAAGAGTAGCAGAACCAGTTACAGTGGAACGTTGGATTACGAGCATAATTCGTTCCGGAAGCGGCTCGTACTCCAAAACACTAATAAACCAAATTTAATTTTCCCATAAGAAATAATGGAAACTCAAATTATTCGTTCCACAGTCCAAAAAAATAAATACATAAAAATAATCAATACAAAATACAAAGTAAAAATAAAACAAATTAATCTGCACTTTACCTTAAAGTAAAAATAAATCCGTTTTTCCGTTCATGCGCGCAGGTGCTGTGTATGTGTGTGTGTGTGTGTAAGAGGAGACTCTTACTATCAGCCCCTCCCGTCTCCCCCTTCTCATCTTAGACAGTAAACCTTTCTCCTCTCTTGTTTGTTTGAATTTCATACAAACACACACACACACACACACACACACACTCACACACACATTAACGGAAAGACTGTTTTGTTGGAAAAATTAGCAAGGAACATCGCTAATGACACTTGTGTGAGCGCTTAATAACGGAAGCACTGCTGTAAATTAAACAAACAAACAAATGAACCTCCACTTTACCTTTGAAAAGAATCGCGACAGAGCAGTGTTTCTGTGTAGAGCAGAGTGTGTGTATGTGTGTGTCTGTGTGTGTGAAGCAGAGAGGGGGTGCTTCGCACACACACAAACACACACACACTAAAGACGAGAGGGAGAGAGAGAGTGTGTGATCCGGCACGGTGTCAAATTACGATTTGGCGAGACAATTACCCACAATTCCGCAGAGCAAGAGAGAGAAAAACTGTTGGCTCAGTTGTGACGCTCGGCGTCAAAACAAGAAGCGCATGCGTGATACATGATACTCGTAAACCAAGATATGTCCGTTTTCCAAGTCAAAATTTATTAAAAATCTGTTTCACTGTATTAGGTTTAGGGTCAATTGCTTTTTCACATAGGGCCAGGTAGGTTTGGTGAACTTTTTTCCCCAAAATAAATAAAATCCAAATTATTTTTCTGTAATATTAAAATGTTTTGATAATCTCATTCATTCAAGTGTGACAAATATGCAATAAATAAATAAAAAAAATAATAAAAAGTGGCACTGTATGTCAGTTGGGTTGCTTGAATCTTTTTGACCAACAGCTTGGATGTAATTCTCTTGGCGACCAAGAAATGTGGACCAAAATCTACATAAAGTTTACACCCCAAAGATCTCAGCACCTGCACACTCTGTACTGTGTATTTATTTACATTACCCCCAGAGTCCCTATCAGAGGAGGCTCATTAATCTGGGCCTGCAGTAAAGCAGTGGCTATACAATGATAAGATTAACATTAGCATTCAATTAAACGATGTAGCAAGGAAAGAGCACAATGTATATGGGACAGGATCTAAATTCATCAATTTGTAAAACAATTAAAAAAAAAAGTCCAGTTACCCAGTAAAAGTCAGCAAAATATGCAGGAAAATCAGGATGTCACCCAAATACATTTTTTCACTATTCAGTTAAAAACTAGCCTTAGAAGAAAGAAGAAGCAAAAACAAGAATTGTTCTTGATAATACTGTCAGGGCTTACCTTGATGACTTGTCTCCTGCTTATTTGACTTTTGTAAATAGGCAATTTTTACAAAGGTGCATTATTTTTCTTTGAGGGGAAAAAAGGCCCAAAGTTGCTGTCACGCCTACTCTTTGTTGTCTTTGTCGGCTCAGATACTCTCATTTGAATTTATCAAATCAGGTTAAAAAAAAAAAAAAAAAAATTTTTAGGAAAAGCATATTCTGTGTTTTCAACCTTGAGATGTGTCTCATTAATTTCCATAAAATTTAACCAGGTGTATTAATTTTTAAGCAAACGGCCAAACTGTAGTGTCCGTAACCATGTCAAATTCATGTTGCAAAATCTTAACAATTTAGCATTTTAGAATAATACACTTTTTCAGGTTTATGATTTTTATGTGAAATCTAAATTGGCCGAGTTTCATCTGAATGACAGTTAAGATCGTTGAAAAGATTTGAATTCAAAAAGTGCTTTGAATGCATACTTACAAAAACGAAGCATGGATCAGGAGATAAGAAGCATTAAGTAGTATGAAAAATGGTGTTATATGATCCTATAAATCTAAAATTTAACTTTTTTACGTAGGTGAAGCTAAGCTAAGGTAAGGTGAAGCTTAGTTTCCATAAAACCGCTGTGTCACAGTTTGAGAAAAGCTTCCAATGTGCACCAACTGTGGTCACTTTGTCAGGATTTCCAGAATCCAGGTGCATATTGGGGTACAGAGACCCAGCAGAAAGAGTTTCCTCACCAGCTGCTGGTGAATAATTGTGTTAAATACAGAGCTGAAACATTCTCACATACATATCACTTTTAACAATAGACATTGTCTCACATCAGCTTTACAGAATACTGGATATAAATTAGAAAAAAACTGTAAGGAAATAATGTTTGAATCTTGATTGTATGATTTTCATGCCGAAACAACCAATGTGTAAAACCTGTGATGAGTGGGTTTTGCTAATATACAGTAGCTTGGCATTGTAGTTGGTGTTGCTGGTGGCTGCTGTTTTGGAAAACGTGTGATTTAGAATTGAAAACTGAGTGTAAAGATATTTGGTACATGGGTTTCAGGTCTAAGTGATTGATTACTCCTGACAGTCAGAAGGTTACATAAAGGAGTAAAAACAGCTTTTATGGATGGATGAGGAGTACTGGATATGTGGTGGAAAAAACACCACTAATACGGACTGTAAGTCATAAACAATAATAAGTAATAAACACTTGGAGGTGCTGTTGCACTAAAATAATAAACTACAGTATGGTGTGATGAAGTGCAATTACTGCCATCACTCTGCCTTAACAGCACGCCCAAATTTTTTAACATACAGCAATTTGCCAAAAAATACATATTTATTTTTTCTTTTTTGTTGAACTTTAGGTTGGACAGAAATGTTCTTAGTTATGTTCAGTGATAAGGAATTTGCTAACTTAAGTCGTTTTGGAGAGACGCCTAAAAAAGTTTTTTTTCAGGATTATACTGTCTCACTTTAAACAATAATAATTTAAAATGCAAATTATTCATATTTCCCCAAGAGGATTGATACTAAAATTGGTGTAAGCTTCAGGAAGCATATGACCTGTAAAAATAGTTGCTTAAATAGAAAAGCAGAAAATCTGTAGTGACCGTAACCATGTCAGATTCATGTTGCAATATTGCAATATCTCAATAATTTTGCATTTTAGAATAATAGAATACACTTATGTCTTTTTATATGAAATATTGTATTTAGCAAATGTGCATTTATATATATATGCGTGTGTAGGTGGTGTGGTGGCTTAGTGGTTAGCACTGTTGCTTTGCACCTTCAGGGTCCGTGTTTGATTCACGGCCAGCTTCAATTCCTGCCTCTCTGTGCATGTTCTCCCCGTGCTTGGTGGGTTTGCTCCTGGTACTGTACTCCGGTTTCCTCCGACAGCAAAGACATGCAGATTAGGCTAATTGGCATTCTCTAATTGCCCGTAGTGTGTGAATGAGTGTGTGTGTGTGTGTGTGTGTGTGTGTATGTGTGTGTGTGTGTGTGTGTGTGTGTGTGTGTGTGATGGATTGGCATCCTTCAGGTTGGGTGTACCCTGCCTCGTGCCCTAAGTCTCCTGGGATAGAATCCAGGCCCCCTGTGACCCTAATTACAGGATTAAGCAGTATAGACGATGAGTAAGTGAGTAAGTGAGTGAGTGAGTGAGTGTATGTTTATAGGTATGTGTAAAAGTAGCGGGTCTCAGAAATAGGCAAATACAATCTCAGATGAACAACAGCATATTACCAAGTTACCTGCAATAACTTGAAGTAATTGTTTCCTTTATGACTTCATCAGTCTCACATCATTTTGCTTCATTGTGTCAGTTCATTGAGGTTTTTGGGCATTTGCTTATGCACAGGTCTCTTAAGGTCCTGCCACAGCTTTTAGATGGGTTTAAGGTCTGGACTTTGACTAGGCCATTCCAAAACCTTGATTCTTTTTTTTTTTTCAATCCTGTGGAAGCAGTAAGGGGTACTTCATATTGGCAGCATGTTTTTTTTTATTTTTGGCTTAAGTTTTGTTAATGAGATAATGGCACGGTGAAAAAGTCATATGTTGGGCTGTATTTGAACAATACTAAGTAATACAATCAGACGATTTTTATTATGTTTTTACACAAATCATAATCACTAACAAGAGGGGCAGAGAGAGAGAGAAAATACACTTCTCTCAAACTTTACATTTTATTTCTTCATTAGGGCATTTACTATTCATTTACTTCTGTAAACCAGCAATATAAAATATGATTAAAAAAAAGATTTTAGCAACATTTTCTGTAATATAAAATAATCAGTAAGAAACTGACAAGCATCTGGTGTTATCCAGGTATTTGAATGACCTTAAAGAAAAATAGAACCAATAGAAAATCTTTTTTTTTTTAAACTTTGACTAGTTTTGGAACAATTAGAAGTTTTTTAAGTAGTGTTCGTGTATACGGTATACAGTGTGTATATATATATATATATACACACTCACCTAAAGGATTATTAGGAACACCTGTTCAATTTCTCATTAATGCAATTATCTAATCAACCAATCACATGG
>JAQMYJ010000020.1:17693231-17708310 GCA_030014305.1 Clarias laeviceps
GATTTGTCTTGGGTAAAGGAGCAGATCTGGAGGACTCATGGACGTAGAGTATTATGGTGAACTGGTATGTTTAGATGTCTTCCCCACTCTCACTGATCACTCAGATCACTCTCTGTCAAGCCCCACATGTCATTCCTGAGCCAATGATCCAGACCCCTCTGTCCTCCCAACCTGTCTGACTCGTCCGGGAATCCCACGTCTGGTTGAAGATGTCGTCGCATGGATGCCTCGTATTGTCTGTTTGGGATGTGTTGACTGTGGATGGTTCCACTTTACCATGAAGACAGTCCTGGCCACAGCTGATGCAGACAGCTGACTGCAGTCACTTAATAGTTCAGGGCTGGAATTTCCTACAGTCTACCTGAGCCTCCAATAATAAACTCGACTCCATATTAAGTTAAAGTCATCATCTGTTATATTGAACTTAAAGCGCTATATAAATAAAATTGAATTGAATTCTAGACAGGAGTAAACATCCCAGTAAATGTGTGATGATTTGGGATTGTCCTGCAACCACTTTTTAACATATTTTTATATGCCATCTAGTTTAGCTTATTTTTTAGGAAATAACTTGGTGAGAACTACACAACTGTTATTTGGACCATGAATAAAAAAATTGTTATAATTGTTATAATTGTTTCTCTCAAAAGAATTTATATATCCAAAAAAATTTAAACAAGAACAATATTTGCATTTTCTCATTAACAGTGATCACAAATACAAATATATTTATTTTTTTCAAATCATTTTCAATAGTGAACCACACATACTGTAGTTTTACATAATTAGTTGCCAACAGGTCAAATAAGTCGTTCAAGATGCCTGTTACAAGCCTTTCATCCTCCGGCAAATGGAAATTTTTTAACCGAAACGTAAATTTTCCAGCTGAACATTTGTTGAACTTATTACAGTTGAGAAAATGTTAATTTTATAATTTGTTATTTAATTAAAAATGATTTTGTTGCACATAAGAAAAGAGAAGCCAGATATTACTGACAGTGAGTCCACAGTGACATTGAAAACTCTTTCTATCGCTACAGTATTTGATTTGTCAGTAGTTTTAAGTTGTTTCTGAGCCAGTTGTTTATTCCACAAATGCAAATATTTTAAATAATAATAATAATAATAATAATAATAGTATTATTATTATTATTATTATTATCATTATTAACAATACATTTCTGCAGGTTACCACAGAGTAAGTATATACAGTGGAACATTGGATTACGAGCATAATTCGTTCCGGAAGCGGGCTCGTATTCCAAAACTGGAATTTTTATATATTCCAAATTTAATTTTCCCATAAGAAATAATGGAAACTCAATATATTTGTTGTCAAGGCGAGAGTGTGTGTGTGTGTGTGTGTGTGTGTGTGTGTGTGTGTTGGTGTGACTGAAGGAGCACAGTGTCAAATTACGTTCACACACACACACACACACGTAACACACTCTCGCCTTTACAGCCCCCATCCCACTGCCTCCTCCTCTCGGCTTCCCACACAAACACACACACACACACACACTCTGCCTTACACAGAAACTCTGCAAGCACTAAGACCCAGCAGGGGAGACAATTACCTACAATTCCGCAGCGCAAGAGAGAAAAAAAACATTTGGCTCAGTTGTGATCACATGACGCTCGGCGTCAAAACAAGAAGCGCATGCGTGATACATGATACTCGGTACTCGTAAACCAAGACAATGCTCGTTTTTCAAGTCAAAATTTATTAAAAATCTTTGCTCGTCTTACGGAACACTCGTAAACTGCATTACTCGTAATCCGAGATTCCACTGTATATATATTTTTTAACAAATCTGGAAATGTCAGACATTTTATTGAGAGCATGTAAAGTTATTCAAAATGGTGCTGCTGCAATTATTCAATTCTGATTTCTTTGATAATTTCTTGTAGCATCTGAGGATGATGATTAAAGCCAATGCCTCAAGAATTTGAAAGAAAAAGTAGACAAAAGGGAAAAGAGTGTATGGGCCGATGACCTCGCGATCGAAGACTACCTCTAGGATGGTGAAGCAGAGAAGGAGATTTTGGCAACCTGTCTCCACGGCAACAGTCCTCCTACAGCTAAGGTTTAAAGCAAAAGTGATAGACAACTTCAGAACTGTGTATTTTAAAATACTTTCCTTTAAAGTCATATAACTTCTCAGGGTAGACAAGGGCTAATGCATAATAATAATAATAATAATAATAATAAATAATCATCATCCTTATCACCAGTAGAAAAACCTTTCTGTGCTTTGGAACTCTCTCATGGATGCACAGTTTCTTTCTTATTGTTGAATTATGAACACTGACCTCAACAGAGACAAGTGAGGCCTGCAGTTCTTTAGATGTAGTTCTGGCTTCTTTTATGAGCTCCTGGATGAGTCGTCATTGGTAGGCCAACCACTTCTGGTAAAATGCACCACTGTTCCAAGTTTTCTCTATTTGTGGATAATCGTTCTCACCGTGGTTCACTGAAGTCCCAAAGTCTTAGAAATGTCCTTGTAACCCTTTCCAGACTGATACATGTCAATTGCTTTGTTTCTCATCTGTTCTTGAATTTCTTCATATCACAGCACAATTTGTTGCTGAACTGTGCAACAGTGATTGTCACATATTACAGTGAAATTCTTTCTTCGCATATCCCAGCATAACTAGGGTCAGAGCGCAGCCATATACAGCACCCATAGAGCAGGTAGGGTTAAGGGCCTTACTCAAGGGCCCAACAATGGCAACCTGGTGGAGCTGGGGATCGAACCGCCGACCTTCCAGTCCTACAGTACAGTAGGTTCAAACCTCACAACTACCCAGATTCCACTGTTGGGCCCCCAAGTAAGGCCCTCAGATGTACTGTATAATGAGATAAACATGTAAGTTGCTCTGGATAAGGGCGCCTGCCAAATGCCGGGAAAAGTGCTTTGTAAAGCTGAGTAAAATTTAATTTGCCACACCCAGACATGATTACTGCCAGCCCTGTTGTTTAATAGAACCTGTCTGACAAAGCAAAGCATACTGAAAGATCTTAAAAGCAACATGACCTAAAGAAATTCAAGAATAAAGTAATTGACATCAGTATCAGTGGAGCAACTGGCTCCTGGACTTTCTAACCAACAGGCCCAAGCATGTTTGGGTAGACCAACACTGCTCCTCCACCCTCATCCTTGGCTCTGGAATACCACAAGGATCACCCATGACTGCAAGCCTGTACATGGTTGCAACACCAGTATTAAGTTTGCAGATGACACCACCACCATCAAAGGCAACAATGAGTCAGCTTACAGAGTAGAAATGGACTGTCTAGCTGCATGGTCTGCTGGCAACCAACTGCTGCTTAACACCAGCAAGAAGACTAAGAAACTCATATTGAAACGTTTCACAAATTCCTTGGGATCTACATCTCCAAGGATCTTTACTGGAAAACCAATAGCTTCAGGCTAGTCAAGAAGGCTCACCAGTGCCTCTTCTTTCTGAGGGCACTGAGAAAGAACCATCTCTCTTCAGATATCCTGGTGAACTTTTATCTTTGCACCATTGAGAGCATCCTAACCAGCTGTATTACAGTCTAGTACGGAAACTGCCCTGTGCTGGACCGGAAAGGGTGGTGAAAACTACCAAACGCATCATAGGAGCTTCACTTCCTAAGAATGAGGACATTTACAGGAAGCATTGCCTCAGCAGAGCACACATCACAAAGGACTTCTCTCACCCTGCCCATAGGCTCTTTGCCGTGCTGCCTTCTGGGAGGCGCTGCAAGAGAGAGTTGAGCAGGATCAGGAACAGCTTTCTCCCTACAGCTGTTTCTGTAAACGCTCTGGATTCTAAACTGTAAACACTCAGGATTGCACTATTCATAACTGTTGCACATATTATATATAATAATCTCCCTCATTCCACTCTCCATAACAATTTACGCACATGTATATAACCTACTCAAACCAGGAATATCATAACCATGGTATACAATATCTTTCTTCATTACATCCATCTATAATCACTGCTCTGATTATACATAACTGCTTCCCTCTGGGATTAATAAAGTTCTTTGAATCTTGAATCTTGAATCTTCTCTGTGTACTGTTTACATATGCAAATCTTTTTTATCATGCTATACAATACCTTTCTATATTGCACCCACTTACAATCATTTGTACTTATTGTATATAACTCCTTCACTGTGTACTATTTACATATACAAATTATTTTGAATTGTGACGAATGCACTTCTGGTTAGATGGTAACTGTATTTCTTTGTCTTGTACCATGCATGTACAGTGACAATAAACTTGAAGCTAATCTAATATAATATAATATAAAATACATGTCAATTACTTTGTTTCTCATCTGTTCTTAAACTTCTTTAGATTGTGTTGCTCTTTTAGATCTTTTAGCATGCTTCACTTTGTCAGGCAGGTTCTGTTTCTTGATTCAACAACCAAATATCTGGTGTCACCCAGAAGAGGATGGGTTTTCTTTTGAGTCTGGTTCCTTTCATGGTTTCGTCTCTGACTTACTCATTAAGACCAAGATCTAAATGGAGATTTAGATAAGAAGGTTAACATCCAGGTAAATGAATAAATAATTATCTTACGGTGCATCAAAACTGAAGAACAAAGACAGCAGGTAGCCAAGTACATATCCAATAAGTGGCATCAGTGCTCCTGTGGCCACAAGTGGAGGTTCTGTAATGACCGAGATGACTGGTCCTAGGAAAAGGCAGAGCAGAATGCCTAAGACAATGTAACCAACCACCATTATGCCCATCCCAACCTGTGACAAAAAAAAGAGAGAACATGACATGAACTTTGCTTCCTGCCCTTAAAAATATGCTTTTTTGCAAATATTTAAAAGTTTATTCCAAGTCCTACCTTCACAACCAGTTTGGACTTCTCTGGTACACGATAGTTGATATAGATGCCAATGGCACATGGCAGCACAGTCAAGATCAAGGCCAGGAAGATGCCAGCATAAGGCACTGCATAAACTTTGGAGAAGCCATGGCAGTAAATGAAGAGCAGCAGGGGTATCATACCTAGCGCTGCCAACGTCGAGCAGGTCGTCATCACAATGCTGAGATGAAAGGAAATCAATCACATACATCAAATGGCAAAGAATCAGCTTTATTTATATTTTTGACCAATGTGGTAAATATTCTTGCTACAGATTATATTAAATTGCTATGCATATTGCACTATATAGACTGTTGATGGTGTAGGACGAGAAAGGAACCTGAGATTCATGTCCCCATTAAGAGCAAAGGCCAGTACATTGGAAAGAATTCCTCCTGGACAGCAGCCACACACCAGCACTGCCATGGACGCACCAAGACCGAGGTTGAACAGTTTAGCCATTGAGAAGGCCGTTAGTGGCATCACTCCAAACTGAGCCAACATGGCGATCACCACACCTTTGGGCTTTAGGATGTGGGCTTTTATCTTGGAAACTTCCATCTTACATCCGAGAGAGACCAAAACGTCACAAAGGATGATTATGCAGAACCAGTTAATGGCCTGCTCCAGAGCTGTAGAAACAGGTCTGTTTGACAAGGTGCCATTGGTGAAATTATTTTGGCTCTGTAGGTCCAGATCATAGGAAAGAGGAGCAGTTTGGTTAGAGGTGGCCTCCATTTTCGGTGCCAGTTGAGTGTGTATTTCTGTAAAAGGAGGTCAGATACGTACATGTAAGAATAATATAGTGAGTATATGATCAAACATCAACATAAACAACATCAGTGTGATAGATTTTGGGAAACAAATATAGTATATAGTTTTCTAGACTAGTTTTGGAGCATTCTCTGGTATTCACTGGAGTTGGATTCAGGTGGAGCTTGACTTCCAGGACTTCTTTGGGAGCCTGGAGTATATCAAAAAATTCAATTGATGAACAAAATGAATCAATTCTCCAAAGGGATGGACATGATTAGCAAAAATATTCATGTAGGCTGTGGCATTTACTGTAAACCATGCTCCATTTTTACTAAGATGTAGAAGTTTTTACTAAGATGTAGAAAATATCCCTCAAAGCATTACACAACCAACAACCTGAACCATTAACATGAGGACATTATGGATCCGTACTTTCATGATGTTTACCCAAATATTTGTACTGACCATCCAAATGACTCGGCAGAAATTGAGACTCATCAGACCAGACCAGGTAACATTTTCTCAATCTTTTTATTGCAATATTGTGCAATTTTGGTGAGCCCAAGTGAATTGTAGTCATTATCCTCTGATCTCTGGCATTAACAATTGATTTTCCTTCATAGCACTAAATCTCACTGGCTATTTCTTTCTTTTTCAAACCATTCTCTGTGAACTCGATATAGTTCATCCGGAAGGCATGTTCAGAATCACCTTTCTTCCTCATCTGATGCTTGGTTTAAAGTTCAACAGATCATCTTGACCATGTCTACATGCCTAAATGCAATGAGTTGCTTCCCTGGGATTAGTGATGATATATCTGTGTTAACAGGGATATGACCAGGTGTACCAAACGAAGTGGCCAATGAGTGTACGTATCAGGGAAGTGGTGGCTTATAAATGTAAGGTTACTGATCTGAAGGTTGGGGTTCACACCCTGCACTGTCAAGCTGTCACTGATGAGCCCTTGAGCCCTTAACCCTGCTTAACCCAGTTTACCTGATATATGCAAAAAAAAAAAAAAAAAAAAGGTTGTGCTGTTAGGTACATGTGACGATGTGACAAATTATTAAATCCTAACCATAATTTCGACATAAATCAAATCTAAATAATATGCAAATGTTTAAGCAGAAAATCGTAGAAAAACTTTAGCACTTTATGAAAACCTCTTAATACAAGGACATGTAGTTTCTTATTAAAATGTCTTCTACAGATTGTACAGATTGGGTGATGAATATGACCTGTTTTAGTGATATACTGTGTGTTATAGAGTATCAAAATTACATTAGTAAATGTTATAATGCACAAGGGCTGTACATAAAAGTAATGCAAAAACAAGGCATACTGTGTGTTTTTTATTCATTCTCTTTCTGTAGGTTGTGAAAACTGCACTTGTTGGTTGAGTAATTCTTCCTCTATAGTTACACATCTTCCTGTTCTTATATCTGTGAGAGTTCTTGATGAAGGAAGGGTGCAGGCTGTACGACATCTACAGAAGCATAGAGAATATATAACTTGCACGGTTAACAGTGACCGCGCAAGTGAAGGGGATTTTCAAAGGGAATTTAAGAGTTCGACGATGGTGCAAATGTATTGCTTGTGATGGAGACTATGCTGAGTAGAATCTTCGCATAGAGGAAAAGCTATTCTACCAACATGTTTTGCCCACATTTGCATTACTTTCAGTAATGTTTCGCTCCTCCAGGTAACCATGCTCAGAGTAACTGAGTTTGAGACTTTGGCATCTTACGTCAAATTGCTTGAATCTTCTAAGCACCAACTTAAATTTTCTCTGGTTTCAGCTTGAAAATATTCCAGCGGCTACAAAAAATGCGTACCAAACTCTCCATAAAGTTTGTACCATGCAGATCTCAGCACCTGCACACAGTACTGTGTATTTATCCACATTTATCCCAAAGAAGGCTCATTAAGCTGGGCATGTAGTAATACAGCAGTTATAGAATGTTAAAGATGTAGCTACGGAAGAGCAAAGCATATCAGGAATATGCTTTAAATCCATTAATTTGTAAAACAACAACAATAACAAAAATTATCCAGTGAGTAGAATATAAAAGTCTATATACATTTTTGCAATAGACTACATTGATTTGTGGGGAATAAAAATGGCACGTCACCCAAATACTATTTGTTTTCCATAGTGAAACTTTGCAGTGTGTTCTTTTTTAGATTGAGAAGGAAGAACCATAATAATAATAATAATAATAATAATAATAACATAATTGTTCTTCATAATTCATAAGTCTGAGCTTACCTTGATGACTTCCTTCCAGCTTCCTTGCCTTTTTACATTTAAAGTAGGCAATATATACAAAGGAGTAATATATTTTACTTTCATAGAAACAAAAAGGACCAAAGTTATTGTCACGCCTACTCTTTTTTTTTTTGGCTTGTGTTATTTGTTGGCTCAGATGCGTTCATTTGAATTCAAGAAAAGCAGATTCAAACATGTGATGTGTTTCATTATAAACTACGTGCCTGAGCACACGGATGTGCAACTGATAGAATATAGAGCATGAATATTGATTTCCTTAAAATTAAAACAACTGTATTACTTTTTGGGCAAAGCTTCAGTTCACACCAACTGTTTCTTTCTCCTTCTAGAAGTCCAGAATCAAAATGCATATTGGCATATTGAGGCCCGACAGAAAGAGTTTCATCAGCTGCTGGCGAATGATTGTGCTAAATGCAGAGCTGAAATCAATAAACAGCATTCTCACATACATGTAATTACTATACAGGTGAGATGGGGTCATCAGTAAAGTGGTTATGGCGGGATGCAAACTGCAGGTTGTCCAGTAAGATCGGGAGGACAGATTAAATATGTTTTTTGATAAGTCACTCGAGGCACTTCATCATGGGCTGTAGTCATTGAGACATATGCCTGTTGACATCTTTGGGACTGGGATAATGGTGGTCTTTTTGAAGATGCTGGGAACCACAGCTTGATTCAGGGAGATATTAAAGATGTCTGTGAGGAGCACAATTCCTGAGCAACTGGTATGCTGTCTGTCCCTGCAGGGTGACTCTGGGTAGTGTCCTTCTCATGTCATCCAGGGTCAGGTGGGACACCTGCTCCTCAGGGGTGCGTAAAGTCTTATATGCCCACGTGCTGTTCAGGGCTTTAAACAGTGCATAGAATTCATTTAACTTGTCTGGGAGATGGGAGTTACTGTTGTTGGTCTCAGTTTTAGACCTTAGTATAGTCTGTTACAATTCAATTTTATTTAATTTTATTTATTTAACATGTTTAGAAATAGAAATTGTCACAAAGCAGCTTTACAGTTTACATTAAACCTAATATAAATTGACAGAAGCCATCAGAGAAAACCTGTCTACATCAGCTGAGTCCAAGAGCATCTTCATGGTCATCAAGTGGAAACATCCTCAGTCACCACACACACAGATGGGGCCATCCTCCAGAGCAGAGGAATCCATGTGTTGAGGACATCTATCGGTAGCGGGACACCATGATGTGTCAGACAGGTCCAGAGTACCATGTGTAGCTCCATAGGGATTGAGAGAGAGAGAGAGAGAGATCTGTCCATGAGTCTTAGAAAGCGGAAAGAATAAGGGACAGACAAATTGGTCTATTCTGAATTCCGAACAGAGTAAGAAAGGTTATTTTGTGAATAATGGAGTCATGAACAAATACAAGCTCAGCAATGAAAAGCATGAAATCAAAACCTAGTTAAAAATGTTTTTTATTACCACTTGCCAAAAAGCAGCACTGACCGAATTGATAACTACAATTCTGGGAACTAAAACCATATCTTCTACCACACGTTACAGAGTTGTGCGTAAATCATTTTTTAACCAACCAACAACACACTGTCTGTAGCTGGTTGTAAAAGCTTACAGTTACAATTATGTATATCTACTCAAATAGACAGTATATTAAAAAAACACACAAGTGCAATACTTTAACAAAATTACTTGAATTTATTATTTATTTCCCCAACATTTAATGCCCTGGAACACTTGATTTGTATGCAGCAACTTATAAACCCCTGAGGAGAAAAAACTGGAAAAACATTCAGTAAAATAAAGTTTTGCATCTAAAAAAAACCCCTAACATTGGAACTCAAAATACAAAAACTAAAACCCGAAACTCGTCTAACAAATTCCTAGAACCAAGTCTGCAATACTGTAAGTACAAAATTTCTGCTTTAAGTTTTTAATTTTACAGTAAATTACACTTTTTTTTGCAAAACTTGACAATTCCATATATTACAATACCTTAGTATAACATATAAAAATTGCATTCTCCTGTGCTCTATTGGAAATCAATACAAATCACAATGCCAGGATTGATTTACCAATGATCAACAACCAATCTTTATATGTGTTCAGACTAGTTGCTTAATTATTCACTTGTTAAGTCAGAGATTAAGGTCAGCTCTATGAACGTGGCAAGTACCCAGCTCCTTTCTTCTAGACCATAGCCCTCAAAATCGACGAAGCACTGAAGGCCTCACCTTCGGTGGCATTCATGAAGCAACTTATGAACCGTGAACACTTCACCCCCATTGATGAGGCGAGGAGGAGGGTGGGAGGGAAGGGATAATGGACTGGACACAAGGCATCTGAGTCCGGGTGAATATCTGGTGGATCCATGGGGAAGGGCAGAGAAAGCAGACAGAACAGGGGTTAATAAGGTGAAAGGTCCAATGAATCTGGGTGACAATTTATGGGAAAATGTTTTGATGGGAATATCTCGAGTGGATAACATTACGGTCAGCTTGCCTGGACAGGCCCTACAGATTTGTCCCACAGCTGTGCACAAAGGACTAAGCTGAAGATACTGCATCCTCTTTTTCTCTGAATGGGAAAATTGGGGTGTTAGCCTAAACAATAATGGAAAAAGTAGAGTCCTGAGAAGGAAGTGAGCATTGATTGATTTGATTGAATTGATTGATTCACATATTCTATTCAAGGAAAGGTTCTGCTCAGGTTGCATCTTACTGTACACCATACACCTTTAGGCTGTCTCTAGTACCTGGTTGGCTCTTTCTGCCCATTAGACTGAGGGTCATAGCCGGAAGATCACTGGGTGTGACACAGGTGAGCTTGAAGAAGGATTTCCAATACTCAGCCAAGAACTGAGGACCACAGTCAAATACAATGTCAGGGGGAGCCCATGTAGCCAGAAGACATGAAGGATATCCAATTCAGCTGTTTCTTTGACTGACGTTAAGCTTCGGCATGGGAATAAAGTGGCTGGACTTGGAGAATCGATCTACCACTGACAAAATACAAGTATTGCCTTTAGTGTTGGGGCACTGGTGGCTCAGTGGTAGGTGTTTCGCCTGCCGTGCGGAAGGCCCGGGTTCGATTCCCAGCCAGTGCCCAAACCCCAACCACTGGATGCAGTGCCGGTCCCAAGCCCGGATAAAATGGGAGGGTTGCGTCAGGAAGGGCATCCGGTGTAAAACCTGTGCCAAGTTGTAGTGCGGACTGGATAGTCCGCTGTGGCGACCCCTTGTCGGGAGCAGCCGAAAGACCAACAACAAGTTGGGGAGACCTGTGAAACATCTGAAGCAATGTGTGACCAAGGTCAATGAGGAACTGGATGTGGTCTCAGGAAGCCAGCAGTTTTTTTTAATGATGCGGGCATTGCAGAATTGTTTCAGAATCGCTGCCGGATGAGGGACACGATGTGGGATCCCCATGGGTGAGAGGCCATCCTAGAGATGGAGAGGCTATGCCCCATTCCACCACCTGAGGCCGAAACGTGGCTGGGATGAAGTCATGGATTTTGAGCATCTGAACATTTCTGAAACCACGACATAGGAAAGCGTAAAATTCAATCGTGAAAAAAATTGGGTCCATCTATCTTGACGAGCATTGATTCTCTTGGCTGACTTAAGGTATTCCAGGATCTTTATGGTCTGTCCAGGCCAAGAACAGAGAATGCAATCATTTAAACCTGAATCTCATGTACCAAATCCCTAAACTAAGTCTGCAAAATTCTAAACACAATGGCTATTTGATGCTCAGTTTTAAATTATTAATCACACATTTTGCAGAACAATAGAAAAGATTCCGTACATTAGGCACAACATGCAAAATTGAAATGTCTTTTCCTATTAAAAAAAGCAGTGCCAACCACAATGTCAAGCTATAGAGCCGGACTGGGACACAATTTCAAGCCGGGAAATCCCTGGCCCTCCTATGCACCCAAATAAGGAAATTGCATCATCACAACATCAGAATAACCCAAGATCATGCAGTATTCGCAAATCTTTAATAACTCAAATAAAACAAAATGCAAATCATTTGTAAACAAGTTATGTTAATGCTTTGGCTAAATACCATTAAGATTTCAGTATTTCTTTTGTACCTGCCACTTCTGCTCTACAAAACAGTACAAACAGAAATGTCTCCACCTTGGTGCAAAACAACCGACTCATTGTAATTTGATTGTTCAGAATCTAAATAAATATCGATTTATTTTTATTTATCTTTAAATGTCTTAGATACCCAAATTAGCAAAACAATAAATTTGGTCTCCACCTTAACTTGAAAATTGGAGGAAAAAAGTTTTAAACTTCACAAATGAGCAGACACAATCTTCAAAAAAGGTAAGAATTAGAACAATAATTACTACATTATGACTAAATATTTTTAGAAAAATCAGAGTGAAAAATCAGACTTTATGAATGATTTTTTTCCCTCCATGTCTGCACTATAGCTCCTGTCTCCCTGCTCCCTTCATACCTATATAAAGGAAAGTGGTATGTGGTGTCTGATAAAATACTCATTTAAATTTACAATAAATAATATTAATATCTTTTAGCATATAGTATTTTAAGTGATGATAGTGTGTAAATCTAATATTTATTTAAATCTAAATTTACATCTAAATCTGATATTTATTTTCATTTCAACGAAAAAACTTTCACAGAAAAAACTAGTAATTTACAGATGAAACTGACTGCACTTGAAGCCCTGAATAAATCTGACATTGTGCAACATTTCGCTGCTTCTTCTTGAAGTGCTTTCTTACTGCGTGCCCTTTTCCTTTCTCCTCCACCTGGCCGATTTCTCTCCATCCTATCATGTCTGTTTAAACGCTTTGCTGCTCTGGGGAGACGCGGAGCGAACATATGTCCAGACTAACAGAAACAGATTAAAATTGTTATTTTTATTTAATTAACTAATTGAATGCAGAAATAATCGGAAATCATGACTATAATATAAATATATATATATATATTAATTCAATATATTAATATATTAATATAAATGATACCAAATCAGTAGCCAGGCCACCAGGAATCCTTCCAGCGCTCCCAGCCTGACACACGGCATCAGGTTCCCACATTTGTTGTTTCACTATTCACTATTAAAAGTTTCAAATGAGCTCTCTTCTTTTGTAGGACAGTTGTCTCAGATGAGATCAGGGCCACAACTGTTGACCACGTGAACAGAAATTCATCCCAACCAGAGCTTCCAGATATGCCATACCTTAAGATTGCATCACACAGCTTTGGCATCAACCCTTTCACATTTCATTCCTGGTTTTCACTCTGCCTTGGGTTCGTTCAACTCCTGCACACCTGATTCCACTTTACCGATCTGTTTCAAGTTTTTAAAAGGCCAGCGCTGACCTCCACCACAAAGTTTTGAGGTTGTAGCTCAAAGCCTGAGGGCCTTCCCTTTTTGTCTGACAGTGGATTTCATGTTGGATTAAATGCGCATGCTCTGGAATTATTAATCTGTGATTTTTTTCGTGTTTCTTTGGATTATGAGACTCGTTGATCTACTGGCACACACTTGGGTTCGTGAGCATTGATGTTGTGTATTAAACTCCGTGATTATACTGGATTAACACCTGCTGATTTTAACTTTACTTAGGAGTCCATTACCACCCCGACTCTTGTAATGCATGCTGTCTGATCTTTGTGGATGTTAAGTCATCGTTATTAATTTGTGTTTACTTGGATTTATTATCACTTATTAATATTCTCTCCAGTGCCCTAATTTTAAACTGTATGAACTTTAAGTTTCAATTTTAGGGGGTACACAAAATATGGATGTATTTATGTTTCTTGTCAACAAGTTGATTATTATTATTATTATTATTATTATTATCAGACACATTATATTATTATGTCATGACATAGTTAGAAGGTTATATAAAGGAATAAAAACAGTTTTTATGGATGGATGTACTGGAGATGTACTGGCTATGTTGGGGGAAAAACACCACTAACAACACAAAAAACCCAACTGGATTTTTCAAATCAACAAACATCACTCCAGAGCTAATTGTTACACCAGTAGCTAACATTTCTAAATAAGAGTCAAACATAAAGACATTAAAGGTGCCTTTTGTTAGATGAGGAATTCTCCAAACCAAATCAACGCTCTGGAGAAAAGTTGTCTTATACAGTTCAGTATTATTCTTAAACAAGTTGTGTTGTTGCACTTTGAGTCCAGGTTTTGCCACGATAACAACAACACTATGTCTATGCTTAATTTCTCATTAATTCCATGCTGAAAGTTGTTATAACATGCTGAATTAATTAAGTAAACTCTTTTGTTTATCTACCATGTTTAGTATAAATTTAAATTACAATTAACACCCCACCTTCCAAGACCACTAGAGGGCACCCTCATTCACATTTTTATTTTTATTTTTATTCTTAATTTCGTCACTTTGTTTTTAATGACACTAAATACACTTCATGTATTTGCCCAACCAGTTTTATGTTCTCCTCATTAGTTACATATTATAGATTCTGTGTTTTTTTTCTTTATGTGGTTCTGTGTTCATGGAGAGTTTCGCTTGCCATATTTTATTGTGCTTTAGTCTTGTACTTTTGTTTTATTTGATTTGTTTGTTTAGGTGTTTGTGCTTATTAAGTACAAGTACAAATTAAGTAATATGCCATCCCATCTGATTTGCACTTAGTAGGACCATCATTTGATTTCCAACTGTACGAGGACCCCAAACACACCTCTAGGTTATGTAAGAACTATTTGTCCAAGAATTCAGTGCTCCATTCTATGACCTGGCCTCGACAATCACTAAATCTAAATCCATTTAAGATGCTTCGGGATGAGTTGGATCGGAGAGTTAAGAAAAAGAAACCAACAAGTACTTAACATGTCTGGAAACTTGTTCAAGATTGTTGGGGAAACCATCCCAGGTGATGACCTCAGGAGGCTGCCAAGAAGATGCAAAGCTATCATCAAAGCAGAAGGTGAACATTTTTTTTGACTACATCATTTCTTTTCTCCATCAAGTCTAACTTAAAGCCAACCATGGATTGCATTTGTTCAAGTGTGTGGCACCCAGCATACTACAGCATATAAAAGAATACTGGCCACTACTTCTTAAAGGGGTCATACAGTCCCATTTTTCATAAGTTAATATGATTCTTTAGGGTCCTAATGAAAAGTTTGTAATATAC
>JAQMYJ010000020.1:17762963-17778138 GCA_030014305.1 Clarias laeviceps
AGAGAGAGAGAGAGAGAGAGAGAGAGAGAGAGAGAGAGAGAGAGAGAGAGAGAGAGAGAGAGAGAGAGAGAGAGAGGAATGTGATACTTGCTTTACAATTTAATAATAAACTTTGTGCTGTAATGCTTTTAAACTTTCATCATCAGCTCCAAGACATCCATCTCCTCTTACACTCCATGACTGAACAATAAACAGAGATTACACTTTTTATTTATTTATTTTATGCATTTATTTATGTTTGTGCCTCCTGATATTCATCGTCAGTGTATTTAAAGGAAATGAAAGTCAGTCAGATACACATCTAGTATTGTTTATGGCTTTGTTCACATCAAAAATCAGTCCTTATCACGTCTGGTCGTAGATCAGATGTACATTATAGTCCATATGTGGACATGAGTGCATTTTCCCCACATATCATCATCATCCTCATCATCATCCTCATCCTCATGGTCGTCATCTTCATTCTCACCCGTTGTCTGCAGCAGGGATTCTGAATGACTTATTATTTATTTCGGTTTTAAAGAGGCCGCTCACTCACACACTCCAGGCAGCTTGGAAACGCCAGTTAGCTTAATCTGCATGTGAGCCGCCTCTTAGCGATTTACTTAACGTTTTACTTTTGCCGTGTTCCTCATGAAGTGAAGAATGTTTTCTTTAGGATTAGCAGATATTCCCTTAGATCCTCCATCTACTGATTTGTATCTCAAAAAATCGTAGGTCAAATATTTATAAATTCTGGAAAGGATGCACTTGGCTCTGTAACAAGTCTAAACATCTTAAAGGTTCACCTGTAAAAATGTAAAATATTAAAACTCAGCCTTTACACTGAACTATCAACCAAAATGCAATAGTAAAGTCCTGGTGCTGATTTAGTTTTTTTATGTTATACTCATAATATAGAAAATGTGTTACTACTTCTGAAGTTTATGCAACATGGAGGTGATGAAATCTCGTTTCCCTACAAATTCCAAGTGGCTGAATTCAGATGTTTTTTGGAGAGATGATTTTATATGAGCCCCAAAAATAGCTATTTTTCAGTGTGCAAAATTTTTTTTTTTACCAGTGGTCTTGTTTAAATGCTCCAAATTAGACACACACCTCATGTTATGTGGCCATAAAACATGGAAAACTATGGGTAATTCAGTTAAAATTGCTTTTTATAATCTGCCCAATAATTACTGTTAACACATATGCCATTAAAATTCCAGGGCGACCTCAAAAAGCAAAAAAAATCTGTAGTGTCCGTAACCATGTCAAATTCATGTTGCAATATCTTAATTAATTTTGCATTTTAGAATAATACACTAAATGAAATGGCATGAAACTGTATTTAGCAAATGTGTATTTATGAAAAATTTTATATGATAAAAATATAAATGTGTATATTAACAAAAAAATGAAGCATGGATCTGGAGATAAGAAGCAATAAGTATTATGAAAAACGGTGTTATATGATCCTATCTGAAAATTCACTTGTTCACCTAGATGGGACACTTCTTAGCACCAAAACCATGTTTTGGCCATATACATGTTTATCACTGAAGAAGGGAAAAAAAATAGTAAAAACAATAAAAAAATGAGTTCAGGTTACTTTACACTAATGATGCCAATTGATTACTCTAATTTAAAAAGTCCCGTCTTAGGAAGGATCACAATTCCCCAAATTCAATACACACATAACTAAATAATTCGATTTATACTTGTCTCATAAGTGAGTTTGGTGTACATGTGGTCTTATCCCAGTGCAGCTCAACAGGATCCATATAGAGCTGATTTTAAACACTGACTAACATCTGAAAAAAAATCTAACGCACTTAAAGCATCGAACGATCCACCGAGAGAAGCCGAGAAAACCTTCTGGTTATTGACATTGACAAGACTTCATGATGAGTGACTGACATACAAAGACCTGTACTGTACAGTGATAAACCAGGAAGTGAACATCTGATAAGATCTCTGTAGCCCCCTGCTGGTGAGAGGAGGTAATGTCCTGGTCTGTTGCAAAGTTATGATTTCTTTTAACAACAGTCTTTTAACTTACGCACTAAATATACAGTGAATACAAGTAAAACAAAACAATGGATTATTCATTTAAAATGACATTTTCGTTAATTGAACCTGTTCAATTTAAATTTGGCTGAGATTTTCAAGCAAAACCTTGAGTTGTTCATTTATTGAGTTTCCACTTTTAGCTTGGAACATTTGCCTTTGGAAATCCTGTTTGTGTTTGTATGTTTCTCATCCTTGTGTTTTACTTTTCTGACAACATAGAGTTCTTTAATTTTAAGAGACCTTAAGCCGGATCAACGAGTTAAGAAGAATGTGTTAGCATGCTAAGTCTGTATTTAGCATGAAGACTAGCATCAGATGAGCGTTGTACCCATGGCGGTAACGCTCCTCTGTTTCTGTAGCTTCACTCCAGTTTTGCTTGGACACAGTCTGTACCAAATCATCTACTAATTCACTGAATCTCATGCAGGTCACATGACCACGTATCGGACATTCAGTGTATCCGTACTAGGATCAGATACCAAAGTCAATCAGATATGAAGAAGATTTAAAAATCACATCCGTGTTACATTAAGGATCAGATTTGAGTGTCTTCAGGCTGGTAAAGTGATGTAATGTTTCATTTTCCTTGGGAAATATTACAGTGAGAATCATCTTAGCTCTCAAATGACTCTAATGCAATAAGGTGTTTGCGCAGCGTCCGAACTGCATCGCGCACACTTTCACAGATCACATCTCATACACTGAGCAGTTTTTTTTTTTCAACCCTTTTCCAATTTAATATTTTGGTAAAGATGCTGTTTATTGGTATTTTTGTGACGATCATAGTTATGTACTTGCATTTACTAGCATGGACAGCTCATTCCTCTGCTCAAGAAAACAACAACAATAAAATAATTTCTTGCCACATTGTGTTGGATGCATTCGGTCGACATTAGCCCATCGTCATGTAGTCAATGTTGGTTTGAAATTATTTCATCAATCATGATGAAATACAAGCTAATATCAATGTTGTCCCAAAATCTGCTGTTGTTATTCTTTGCTCTGCTCCCATAGACGGGTCACACCATCTGACCCCCTGAGCTGAATACATGTCACACAAACTAAAAGCTTATTTGCACCATATCGGCCTTCTGTCGTGTGTTATCTGTCTGTTTTTGCAGGACGGATAAAATAATTTGTCTTAACTACTGTGAGAGTCTTAGTCTGTGTTATTTAAGGTTTGTTTTTGGTTTTTTACACTATTTTGTTCTTTTCTATTGACATGTAAACTCAGTAGAGAGCAACGTAATTAAAATTCTCTATATGTATGAACTGTATACGTAGCAGAATCGACAATAAAGTTGACTTTGACTTTTTGACTGATCCGCACACAACTTCGGCACATGTTTTATGCGCTTCTTGACCCAACCCTCCTATTTGATCCGGGGTCGGGGCACTGCATCCAGTGGCTGGGGTTTGGCCATTATGTTGGACTCAAACCCGGACCTTCTGCAAGGAAGGCAAGAAACCTACCACTGAGCCACCAGTGCTGTTGCCTTAATGTCTGCAACAACGCCAAATCAACGTTACTACAACGTTTTGACAACCAAAAATTCATACGTGTAAGTCTCACATGCTCAGAGCCGTTATTACATGATATGATTCAATCAACTACTATCTCTATTCACTTAATAGGTTAAAGTAAAATGCTGGATTTATTTTTTGTTTTTATGTTTAAACCTATACACGTTTACACGTTTACATTTCCATCATAATCTCACAAACCACCAGTTGGAAAACCCTGCTTCAGTATATTGTACCACTGTTCTCTAAAGTTGCTGTTCCACGTCGATTAATCTCTCTAACAGAAGCCTGTCTTTAATACCATCTGTATTAAAATCCCAGTCAGGCTTATAAACAGGCCGAAAATATGCTGCCATGTGACGAGTTCTGCCTGGAAAATATTAAGGAGTCAGACGGATGAATCCAAGTTTAGATCTCCGGCTTTAGGAAAATATTTAATCCAAAGTTCTTGAGAGACTAAAAGTAGTGCATTAAAGTCGTGATCTTTCTATAAGATGGGATTCTGGGAAATGAGATGATGAAAATGTAATTATACTAAGAATATTAGTGTATTAATATTAATGCTGCTCCAGTTTAAAGTCTGACTGGAGAGCATATGAAGTTATCTGTAACTAACTTTTTAAAACATTAGAGGTTTAATAATGTATTAAACCCGGCTGGACCCTTTATGTTTTACTGTTCTTTCTCCAAAAAGTAAAATATCCTCCTTTCCTAAGCTAGGCTAAGCTAACGTATGACCTACATAAGATACTTATAACATCTGATCACGAGCAAGAAGAGATTTAACGTGACAAGAGCACTTGCTTAGGATGAAACTGTGGACTGTGTGAATTCACATCTATTAATAAGCCGAGTATGAAAAACCTGCATTATGTACAGGGAACTAAGCACTTCGGGGAAAATAATCAACTTTGGGATGATGCAATGAAGCAGAGTTACACCAGTCTGAAGTTGATTATTTGGTTATAACAGCATGTCATGAAGTGTTTTATTCTGCTTACATCATAGCTATTTGACCACAATTACAACACTTCTTTATTTATAGCTCCCATGTATGTTACATTATTTATAACCGAGAATTCATTCCTTTTGAAATCGGTTCCTCATGAGGTTTCTTCCTAATGTCGTCTCAGGATGTTTTTCTTTGTCACCGCCAGCTTCAGGTTGATCGTTAGGGCTAAACTTATTAATCTAACAATAATTTCTGGAATTTATATAATTCTGAAATGTGACAATATCCTCGAGTTAAAGTTTTGCATAAATACAAATTAATTTAATGGAATGTAATTATAGGAGCCATAAACAATCCACCCCTTACCGATCTGTCTTGATTCTCTCTCTTAAAGTTTAATAATACCAAATACAAATACTGTATAGTTGCAAGCAACAATGATCGGGCCCATCAATGACCTGCGCCATCATTGCCCTGGCACACCAGAAAGACAGTGGGCATAGTGGGCATTAATTATGACATAATTTTAGAACAGGGGGAATTTTATGTTAAGACGTCCGTTCCCGGGTGATGCTGTAACCTCTCGCAGCCGGAGGTCTAGAGAGAGCTGATTGGCCGAGCTCAGCATAAATTTAAGGCATTCTCATGGCTGACCTGTTTGAGATATCAAAAATCCCTTCGCAATTTTGCATCCTCGATGTCTTGAGATCACATTGGACTGGTTTTTATGGCAATCGCATAAATCTCCTAGGAGGAGTATGTCAAATTCCATTGGGTGCGTTTTTGCAAGCAACTCAAAATAACTGACTTACTGTTAAATAGAACCCATGAAATGCAGCTGATTCCAACCTGTGTGCTGATTTTCATGAGCATGTTAAGACCTCCAATAAGACCCAGACGCTGGAAAAAAAAAAACAATAACCTAGAAGAACAAGAGGGCCCTTCACACACTATGATGCCACAGGGCTGATGTCATAGTAACACACACTTAATTGTACAAGTGGAAAAAACAAAACAAAACATCATTGTCATGTAACTGAGAAATGGGAAAAAACGAGTAAACACATTACGTGTTTGCCTGAGCGTGTTGGCGAAAAGGACTCCTTCCGTTAATATTAAACACATGATTTTTCCACTGTGAGTGAACTGTTGCTGCAATGAGAATGTAGAACTTGACAAGGCTATTTTTATAGATAGAAATACGCTGCCATGCCAAGTGTACGTTACGTTATTATATTAGTTTATTAGTTTATCTTCTATTCATTCACTGTTGTTTAAGGGCCCAATAGGCGACCATTGTACTTCTTTTCCCATTTCACAACCGTGGTTGAACCTCTGGCCAACATTTACACACATATTTGCAGAACTATGGGCAATTTGGGAACACCAATTATTCTAATCTGCATGTACCCGGAGGAAACTCACCAAGCACGAGGAGAGCATGCAAACTCAATGCACACAGACCCCGAGGACGGAACCGAACCCTGACCCTAGAGGTGCGAGGCGACAGTGTTAAACACAACATCATCATGCCGCCTTATTGTTGCATATTTTTGAAAAATCATTGGTCTGTATGTTAGGTTTATCTTTTTTATCTACTAAAGGAAAATAACCAACCAAATGGCATCATGTGGCAATAACACACACACACACACACACACACACGAAATCTAGTTTCTGTTTGTATTTTACCGGCAGTCCCCAAAAAAAAATCAATGAAACCTCCGGGTTGAGGCACTTATTCATGCCGACATCATGGGGTCTGTGTGGGTTGCACTATGGTGATTAAGCCGTAGCCTTTAGCAAGTCGATAGAGTCCTGGACCGGAGAGTTCATCTGTTCCATCGGCTCCGTGTGCAATGGCTCAGGACGGCCCCTGAGATCTTGCTTCAGTAAACTTTAAGACAGCGTAACATTTATTACAGCAATAAACACTGAACAGGGCGCGAGTGCCATAAGCACCGGATAGAGACCTGCTCTTTATTAATGATTAATATCTCATTTAATATGAGGGTGAAAATTACTTTCCGCTCACAGCATCGTGTCCAGCAGTAGAAAACACTTTTCCTGCTTTGCTTGATTGGAGGGCCGTTCTCTTCGACAGCAGGATGTCATAATCAATTTTTAGATTTTTTTCTTATTTTGGTTAATTATTAATCTCTCTATTTAAAATGCAGATATAACCTTATTTTACAGGCTCTACACACAACTTTCACATTTTGAGCAAAGCACAATACGTAGACTCCTGATGTTTGAGCAATCGTTTTTTTTTTTATGTCACATGATAAAGTAAAGTGGAGATGTTTCCGAGCAACACAATGGCTCCACAGGCCATTGGGTTGCTGGCTGACACGAGGAGTTTAAATGTATTCAAAGGGTTTTTGATCTCCAAAAAGCCCAGATGCTGGAAAAAAGGCATCACACTATGATGTCACTAAACGTGAAGTTTAAGGCTTTGTCATGGCTGACCCGTTTGAGATATCAAAAATTCCTTCGCAATTTTGTATCCTTAATGTCTTGAGATCACATTGGCCTGGTTTGATGCCAATCGTATAAACTCCCTACTAGGAGTATATCATAATCCATTGGGTGAATTTCGCAAAGTAAAGGATGTTTACACTCTGTTACTGCCGTTACAGTTTCTCCAGCAGTAATAAATGTAAGGTGTGCATCGCTTCCTCGATACGTTCCGTGAAACAGGACATTTGGATGTTGTTGAGACACTACATTATACTCTAATAAAGCAGGTAAATAATGTTACAATGTAACGTGTTATAAAATATACACGAGCGATTTGTGTACAAGAGTCCTGAGATGTGTGTGGGCAGCTGTTGGTTAAACAGGACAGACCTGTACTATATTAGTGAGTGAAATTGATACTGGTAGAGTAGGAGAAGGCAGACGATGCTGCAAACTGAAGTTTGTGTATGGCTTTTAATGTTTCTTATGATTTTCAGCAATCTGTGTGATTAAAATGGTTTTATGTGAAATAAAACTTTTTTTTTTTCCCTTGATCGAATACTTTCTGTTCATCTTGCTACAGAATTACAGCCAAAGCATTGGCAAACTGCATAAAATATGGTGGAGTTATAAAAACATGCAAAATTCACACTGACACAGTGGTACCTCAGCGTACGAAAAAAAAAAAAAAGATTTATTTAAAATTTTGCAAGAAATTTGCCTCAGCATACCAAGCATTTTTGAGATACGATCGAGCAAACCGAATGCCGGCTAAGTTGTGTGTGCATCCGAGAACAAAAATCCCAAAAATGTTATCCAGGACGGTAGCAAAAAGAAAATGAAGCCACTTCATATTTTACCTAATTTGCGTGTCTTTTTTAAATGGTTTGATTGAGGTAACACTGTATAAAAATATAAAAAAAGATATTTGCGATTTGAACTTTTTAACACTCTTGTGCCTGAAAGACACAAAGAAAAAAAGGACATTGGTTCGTATTACTTCTTACTTCATTTGAAAAGCCTAATTTTTCTCAAAAGTGCAAAAATGGATTTATCTCATTTTGATATCAAACCGTTCAAATATATTTCCATGAATAGCTTGTATGAAGTTAATCAGAATTTGTTGTGGAAAAGGTTATAGAAGTCCTACAGCATTAAATGTAACGAGAAAAGAACAAAAGGTACGACATGTCATGAAAGGATGTGAGATCATGTGTCTTTCTTTTCTTAAACCTTTACCTTCTCTTCTGCAAGCTTTACTACATAACCTTTACCCTGTGATTTCACCTGAGCTTTATCAATGAATAGGAACTTTTTTTTTTTTTTTTTTGTTAGTAAATACAAAATGTCATATTGAATTGTAAAAAACGAACAGAACATGTAAGGGAACTAAAAATTCCTCCATACCTTTTTCTTGTTTTTGTGTTTTCCTTTGCTTTATGATATTTGTTACTTGATAGTGATAATGATAAAACTGTAGCCGAAACACATTAAAGGTCTTTTTACTGGGGTGGTGTTCGGGGGGTCGGTGGTTCGAGGCCCAGCTTCGGCAGGTTGCCGCTGTTGGGCCCTTGAGCAAAGCCCTTAACCCTGTCTGCTCCAGGGGTGCTGTATAATGGGCGACCCTGCGCTCTGACCCCAGCCTACGCACAAGAAGCTGGGATATGCGAAGAATAAAGACTTTCACTGTGCAGTAATGTAATGTATACGTGACGGATGAAGGCTGAACTGCTAACTCTATATTTTTGTCTTTATTCAGTCCTAAGGGTTCACAAACTTTTGCACTTGATTTGCAAAGAGTTTACATTCCTTGTTTGTTTTTTTAGCTCTGGCTGTGGTTTAATCATATAAGACGTGTCCATGATATCAATCTGCTGTCTCTCTGTCTCTTTACTCCTCAGGAGTGGACTTTAAAATGAAGACGTTAGAGATCGATGGAATCAAAGTGAGAATACAGATATGGTGAGTAAGCGAGAGGCTGTGTGTGTGTGTGTGTGTGTGTGAACTCTGTGATTGGCTGGTGCTGATCCTGAGTCTCTGGTACGTCTGTCTCTCACAGGGACACAGCAGGACAGGAGCGATACCAGACCATCACTAAACAGTACTACAGACGGGCGCAGGTGAGCTCATCCATCACACTGCATCACCACCAGTCTAATAATAATCACTCCTCATACATCTCACTGGACAGGGAGAGGAAAATGATGTAGGGCGCATTTTGTAATTGCAAAGTGAACAAAAGCTTCCAAAAGAAGTGCGTCGGAGCTGATAATTGCACATTTCTATGTGGCTGTGTTTGTAAATCTATAGAAAAATCAGTGCAGATTCCTTGTCTGTAATAATTATTAATAATCCTGAATTAAGACGTCCCTGTATACAGGATAAAGCGGTAAAGACGATGACTGAGTGAAAGAATTAAGGTTTAATTGATGTAGGACTTTTTTTTTATATAAGCTAATAAAACCGTAACAATGGAATATGATGCTTTAGCCACGTACACAAGTGCAGCTTAGAGTTCTTTTCATTAACTTCTGTCCTTTAAATAATAATAAAGGTTTCGCTTTTCAGTCTACACACATTTTATGTTATTGCAATAATGAAAAACAAAAAATGTGCAGTTGTTCCTGATGGAAATCCTAACAATGGCTATGATTACTAACAGCCTCCTTCAGACTCGCATAAAAACAGGACACTATACGGACAAAAGTATTTGGCCAAACCTGTTAATTATTGAATTCAGGTGTTTCAATCAGGCCCCTTATCCCCAGTGAAGGGCAATCTTATAGACTCCGCCCCAATGCACTAAAACTATAAAGACACGGTTTGATGAAGAACTCGAGCGGCCCGAACACAGAGCCCTGACCTCAACCCCATCGAGCACCTTTGTGATAAACTAGAATAGAGATTGCGAGCCAGACCTTCTGGTCCAACATCAGTGCCTGACCTCATAAACGCTCTACAGAATGAATGGGCACGAATTCACACAGAAACACTCGAAAATCTTGTGGACGGCCTTCAAAGGAAAGTGGAAGGTCTAGGGGGACCGACTACATATTGAAGTAAATGTATTTGGATATAATGTCACTGCAGGTTTGGACAAATACTTTTGTCCTTATAGTGTGAAAAAAAAAGTGACACAAAATTACACAAAAAAAAAAAAACACTGGTGCGTAATAAATTTTTTACAAGGGGCGTTCATGTCAAACCGGGACCTGTGATTGTTTAGAATAACAGAAAACAGTTATGAGAGTAAAACCTTTTTTTTCATGATGGTGTCCAAGCGGAAGTGAAACACTGCGATAATGCATTAGTGCAGGAGGGGATTACTGTATATAGAGTCATAATAAATGATCAGTAGTGTTAGACACAGATCTGTGCAGTTTTATAAGTTAAAAACAGATAGTAGGTTTTACTGAGTGTGCTGGAGAATACAGTATCTTCTGGTAACTTTGTCACACTTGTTCTTTTCTATTTTCATACACAACCCAGGAGCCTAAAATAGTTTTTGTTTGTTTGTTTGTTTGTTTGTTTGTTGTTTCTGAAAACTGCTCTGCTGCTCTGCCATGTAATGTGTTGCTTTCTTTACAGGCATGAAAATATTCTTCTGCAATGTTATTTATTTATATATTCATAAGTTATGTTCAGAAATATTGAATGATTTTGACCGTAATAATGCAGACATGATAAACACATGCTGTATAACACAATCTGTACTAAAGATAATACAGCGGGACTTTTGAACAGTTTTGTATAAAATGACTCATTGCTCTTTTTCACTGCACCAGGGAATATTTCTGGTGTACGACATCACGAGTGAGCGATCCTTTCAGCACATCATGAAATGGGCGAGTGACGTGGACGAGGTGGGATTCACACAACAACAACAACAACAACAACAATAATAATAATGATAATAATAATAATTCAGACCAGAAATGCACCAATTTTTTAGATCCTTTGAAGCCGATACTGCTCTTTGAACAATGATGTAGACCAAAGATAAAGCTGATTATTTCATCACCGCATGAAATATTTTACACTCAGAACTGAATAGAGAAAGAATATGAATAAAGTTAAATGTAAAATATAAATTCACTGAGAAAAAGAATAAAACAAAATAATTGTACAAAACGAGCTTCAACAGAATTAATGGAAATTACATACTAGAAACGTTCCGGAGCTCCTAAAGGGACATGAGTAACTAAAAATACAAATATCTAGTAAGCACCCAGAATTAGATTTTTTTCTTTCCTCATGTAGAGTAGAATATAAAAGAACATAATTTATGTAATAAATTTATATGATGAAATGTGCAAGCTCGGACATTTCGTGTGTTTTTCTTGTGATTCTGTGAATAAATGATATGGAAGTAACTGGGGGGAGGGGGTGCAAACTTTTGCACTCAGTTATAACTGAACGGATGAATAGATGGATGGATGGATGGATGGACGAATGGATGGTTAGATACATGGATGGAATATAAATATAAATAAATGTAGATGAAAGAACAGATGAGATGGGTGGAGACGCTTTATAAACATAACACTGACACTGAAACGCCTGCTGGAAGCTGATTGGCTGATGGAAAGTCACGTGCCTCAGTCATCAATAGAAATCAATTTACAAATTTATCTTCTTTAAACTTCCTGAAAAGCGTGATTTAAATATATACATACTGTATGCACATATATCCACATGTCCACATCAGGAGTGATAAAACTACAACACACTACAATAATAAAATGTTAATGTCACATCTGTGTGTGTGTGTGTGTGTGTGCATTCTGAATCTTTACACTTACACACACTCTTGTGTTTCTCTTCAGTACGCTCCTGAGAAAGTGCAGAAAGTGCTGATCGGAAACAAATCCGACGAGGAACACAAAAGACAAGTGGCCACAGAGCAGGGAAACAAGGTGTGTGTGTGTGTGTGTGTGTGTGTGTGTGTGTGTTTTCACCATTAAAGCTTCTGTACAAACATACACATGTTTGTTTCTCATCTCCAGCTGGCTAAAGCTTATGGAATGGACTTCTTTGAGACAAGTGCCTTTACCAATCACAACATCACAGAGGTGCGCGTTAGTCTGTTCCTTTTATTAAAAAATATAAAGCAATTTTTTTTAAATGAACGAAATGAAACATTTTCTTGTTGATACGGTGGTTTACGGTGTTTTCACACTAGGCACGGTTGCTTGATAACGCACCTGAGTACGATTGTCCGTCCCTCTCTGCACCCTCACGCCCCCTGCTGGCCATAACCTCGCTCCTTACCAGAGCACCTCGCTGCATCTACTGTACACACTCCTCCGGTACAGCAGGTGGCAGTATGCACAAATAATAAAGAAGTAAACACAAATATAAGACGGATACAAACATGAGTAATAATAAGAAGAGCACGAGAAGGTGGACCTTCTCGATACGCCTGATATTTCACAGCGGTACCTCGGCATACAAACTCAATTCAAACTCACAAATTTTGCCTTAAGAACTGAAATTTTGTAAGAAATCTGCCTCGGCATGCGGAGCAGTTTCGCCCAAACCGAACGCCGGCTAAATTGTGTGTCTGTCTAGGAGCGAGTTTACATATTTTTTCGCAGAAAAAAAGGCGAAATTAAATTTTAATAAAATAAAATAAATTGATTTCTTCATAAACCACAAATCCCTTTAATCCGACGTTGTGCAGTCAGAGGGTGAACCCAGTAGCGGCGGGCTTTCATATCCAGTTCCCGACACACTGCCTCCACAGGTTAACACATGAACTACAATTTGTGCTGCAGGCTGGCGTTAGACAGAGTCAAACGAACGCCGGTGTAGAAGTCAATCGAGCGCCACTACAAAACGCAACATAAACGTCTAGGACGTTCAGAGCATTCGTTTATCCAAAAACTTAACGCCCGTGTGAACAAGGCCTTAGGCTACTCAATAATGCAAGTAAAGAACGATTAATATAAATGAGTACAACAAACTCAAATACTCATAGTTCTGTTTACTTAAAACTGGAAACATCATTACTTAACTAATGTAACTGATTACCTCAAATTTTTGAGTTTTGCCAACTTATTCGGGTTTACAGTGAGCCGGTGCCAAGAGGAATCATAACTTAAGGTTAAATGAGGTTTAACGTATATATTTATTTAATATTTTACTTCATTTGCATGACTTTTTTTTTTAATCTTTTCTTTTTGTTTCGATTTTTTTATGCGCAAAAATATGATTATAGTGTTGGAAATTGGTTATATTTTTGGAACGGATTATCTGTATTTACATTATTTCTTATAGGAAAATGCGTTTTGCAATACGAAACGATTTCGCCTTAAGAACTCGCCTCCAGAACAGAATAAATTTGGTAAATAATTTGGGGACGATGTCCTTAATGTCTTTAGATGTTTGGTGCTACACAAATACCAATACCATTACCAAGGATACGTTCAGATCCGGCCCGAGTCCCTAGTGTGAAACCACCTTTAACCAGCTGTAATACCTGCTGTCTCTGCTGCATGTCTGTCTCTTATTTCCGTTCTGTCCAGTCCTTTACACGATTAGCTGAGCTGGTGTTACAGGCTAATAAAAAGGACCTGGATCTCCTTCGGGTTTCCGTCAACGACCAGCTGGATCTGTCAGCCCTAGAGGAGGAGGCGGGAGTGTGTGATGGCAGCAGGAATGCCCAAAAGTCCTGCTGGTGCTGAGGACAGGAAGTGACATTTTCCATCAATACATTTTCCTTTCTTACCCACTGTCACTTTGGCGGATTATTTTTTTCCCTCTCAGTTTGGTGCCTTCCAGTCTCATCACGAACGAATGAACGAATGAAGTCTAAAGACTTTGTTAAAATCCTCTTTACATTCAGGAAGCCTAAATATCCATCATGGGTCAGGTGACTAGCTAGCAACATCGTGACAAGTTAGTAGCAGAATCAGTTAACTAGTTAGTGTTAGCATCATCTGTTTTAATGTTTCAAACAGTTAACGAGTATCTATTTAAATGACGACGGTGAAGACTTGGTCCGGTCCGGCCGTGAGGGAGAGCGCAAGAGACGTTTATTACTCGTTTATTACTCGTTTATTACTCGGACACCTTTCTGAGGCATGTGATTAAACGTATTACTGTTTGCTAATAAACTTATTGAGAAGCTGTTATATTTAAGAGCGTTACCAGTTTTGTGTCTTTCATTTCCTTTAATTGTCTACAGCTCGAAGAAGCAAGGAGTCATACAGTAGCTATCAAAATAAAAAAGGTCCAAAGGTTGCTTGGCTTGAAACCCAAGAACGATCAAAGAAGAATGACGATCCAAAAATCTCTTTTAAAGCTTTAATTCAAGAATGAACTTTTTGTGTGTGAAGATTTAAAGAAAACACTGAAAGAAAGGCTGTTTTTGAAAACCCGTAGCTCATAATACCTGACTAGCGTCGATGACGGTTCAATAAATAGTTTAAATAATCTGATCAGCTTTAATGTAATCAGTGATATTATTAATATTTCAGGTTGAAGCCCACGTACATGTCTGTCTAAGAAGATTCTCTGTAACTTATTAATACAAAGAAATCACATTTCGTAAGGTTGAGTATCTGGAAAAAGGGGTGATTTTATTTGGAAAAGTGTGAATAAAGAGGGAGGATGGAAAAACGGGGAGGAAAGTGGTAAATGTGCACATGTGGGTCTGGAGGTAATGCCCAGCTGGCATGCAGGCACGAGGCTGGTGAGCGATGGCGGTGGGCAGAGTGGACCCATGTGGGCAGCGGCTCCTGCATGCTGACTGGGATCGAGGGCCTTAACGTGAAGCGCACTATTTCTCTGTGTGAGAGTGGAAGTGCTGCAGGATCTCAAACAGTCTTTCCACGGCTGTCCTTAACGCGGAGATCAAATGGCGGCATTCGGTTCTATGCCCTTTGATGTCTGGCGGCTCATTACATCACCCCGCTCTCGTGCCACTCTCTGTATGGATCTCGAGCTAAACTCACTGCCTCATTTTTATAAAACGTGTCCTTTTCCACGACCCTATTCCTTCACACACCCGCCTACCTAGTGACCCTATGGAGTGAGCGAGGAGCGACGAAAGATTTAGGCCGCGCACCCATCACTGGTGCAAGCTGTCACAGTCTCTTATGCCTTGTTTTACACTAAGTTGTCCTTCTTTGGTGGTCAGACAAATCCACTCCCTGTTCGGTAATCGGAGAGAGAATCACAGAT
>JAQMYJ010000020.1:17786598-17809700 GCA_030014305.1 Clarias laeviceps
GTAATCTAATCTAATGTAATCTAATCTAATTTAAGATAATCTAATCTAATCTAAGATTATGTAATCTAATCTAATGTCATCTAATCTAATCTAATTTAAGATTATGTAATCTAATCTTATCTAATCTAATTTAAGATAATCTAATCTAATCTAATTTAAGATTATGTAATCTAATCTAATGTAATCTAATCTAATTTAAGATAATCTAATCTAATCTAAGATTATGTAATCTAATCTAATGTAATCTAATCTAATCTAATTTAAGATAATGTAATGTAATCTAATGTAATCTAATCTAATCTAATCTAATCTAATTTAAGATAATGTAATCTAATCTAATCTAATCTAATTCAAGATAATCTAATCTAATCTAATTTAAAATAATCTAATCTAATGTCTTGTCTCATAGACTACACCTAGAGAAGCCTTGTAGTGTTCAACTTGCGAAAAGAAACTCGAACAAATTACAAGTTGCTTCAGTGTGAATCAGTTAAACAATGACTTGTGCTGCATTTTAAAAACATTTTAAAACAAGTTTTTCTTCAAATGAAGCAAGAAGTATTGCAAACTGATAGACACACAAAACCTTTCTAATTATTTGTAATTAAACAATTAACCTTTTTTTAATTGGTTCGTAGCTTTTCCGACCCATCAATCATCTCAGATGGTTACGGACACAAGATGGACATGGAGGTGTCAACGATTGTTTCTTTTTCCCCCAACACTTTGTAAGCCGAATGCACGGAAGTTAAAAATGATCTCATCCCTGACCCCTGAACTCATAATTCACACTTGAACACAGCGTTAGTATCCCATTAGAAACAGCACATGGAATAACAACTATGAGTTAATATTGTTTGATTGCGACATAACAAGATAATAACTAGAGATTGTGAGAATTTTAATAAAATAAAAATAAAATGTTAATGGGAAATAACATAACATCTTGAAGTAACATACAATACAGGTCTTCAGTGTTGTTCCTGTATTAATGGTCTCCGTTGGTGTTGTGAGTTTGCAACAATGAAAAGCAAATAAGCGAATGTCCCCGTGTCCCTATTGTCCATGTGTTGCGTTGCTGCGTTGTGCCTGAGAGGAGCTGATCAATGGGGACTTTCTTCCCATCGCCCTTCAGCCGGGACTCTGAATACCACACATTCTTTACTGCCCTGAACATGCTCCAGGGGGCGTCGGCTATTACACAACCGCTGCAGCCTGGACATTCCACTCAGCACTTTCCTCTCCTAACCCTAGGTCTCCTTTACATCCTACAGCAGAGACGTTCAATATATTTTATACACTGTATATTGCAGCTGAAGTTCCTTTTCAATGCGGCTGTAAACATGGACAGACTGATGCTGATATCCAGGTAAAGAAAGAACAAGAACAGGATTAGGAAATTCAAGATTTAAAATGTTAACAAACATCATTACAAACATAACGGATGCAAAATTATACATTAAACACAAACCAGGAACTAAACAGACTTGTTGAAGACGAACACTGTGTGTGAGGAACGCGGCCTTTCACTGGCCCACAGCAGGAGAGTTGATGTGTGACGTTTCCTACATGTAAAGTACGATATAACACACTATTCATCCGCCGAGCGTCAACACACTGCTAACATCATGTTTATTTCAGGAAGCTGTTCTTCAGTTTACAGATCTGAGAACGAACAACAATCGCTCGATTTTCAGATTTTGTTACAATTCTAAACAAACTTACCACACTGGATGTTGTATATTGTTTAGAGCACGCCACCTGCAGGACTATAGAGGAACAGCAATGCTGTATTTCACCAACACAAGTGCAAACATTTGTAGTACAAGACTGTATGAAAATCTAAAATAAATTCATGTATGAGGAAATAAAAGTAAATTTATATTGCGGCCCTGAAGTGTTTCATTTTTCTTATACCTTGACAATTTATCAACAATTAGAATTTTTTATTTAGGAGAGAAGGACACATGATATTTTTGGTCCCCTTATAATAATAATAATAATAGGAAGAAGAAGAATATGCATTTTAATTATTTGAATTATTTATACAGCACTTTTAAAAACAGTTAAAAAGGCTTTTGAGTGATAATTAACCAACAGAAAAAAGCTAACAATGTAACACACCATCAGACTTACAGTATAAACACACACAAGGTACAGTTTAAAAATGGCTGCTGAAAAACTCCTTGAAAAAACAATGTTTTTTTTTGTTTAGTGATTTATTTTCTACATCCTACAACAATACTGGAGATTTCAAAACTGTAACGAAATAACACATACAGTATGTGTAATTAAGTAATTACTGTAAATAACAACACTAACAGTCGGCTGTTCTGGATCAGTTCGTACAAGAACAGTATCGTGTCGAGTGCGATTGTAAAACCCATGATGATGAAACTGTCTCTCATGAGGACCTTCCCAGGAAAACGAGACCTAAAACTGACCTCTGACCTCCTCTGCTCATTTAGAGTCACCAGCCTCAGAAATCACCAATTAACCTCAAACAGCACCTCAGATTAGAGCCGTTATGAAGCTTTACAGAGCAGAAGTAGCAGAAACATCTCAATATCAACTCTTCCAATGAGATTATCGTGTATTTTGGGTAATAAACGCCTTCAGTGTTGTTTTACAGTGTAGAAAGAAAAAAAATCATGGAGTTAGAAGAAGGGGTGTACAAACTTTTGACTGGTAGTGTATATATAGTCACATTTAATATTGCAGGAAATCCCTGTTCTCAGCAGGAATAAACACTTGCTTCCTTCACCAGCGACTCTCTATTTTTTTGTTAATAAAGAAGAAACATGGCTTGTGATGTTACTAATAAACCGCAAACACGTTTGGAAAATGTAAAAAAAAGGTGACACTGGAGACTTTCAGTAAAAAAAAAAAAGAAAAAAAAAAAAGAGCTGTTTGTTGTTGTTGTTGTTGTTGTTGTTATTGTTGAATTATCTGCCATTCAAGTCCCTCCGATCGAGCTGTTGCTATAGAAACGATAATGTGTTAGAAGGAGTGCATTAATATAATCCTGTGACTTGCGGTTATATACAGAACACCATTGCTATATTAAACTCAACTACACTATAATTGAAATAGATTTTACTCACTAGATGTCAAATACGATATTTGTAATGTAAATGACAAAAAGCCAAACATATATTTGTAACATAGATACAAATAATTGTAAAATAGTTTTATATTATGACTCATTTATATGATTTTTATCTGAGTTGAGCGTCAGGAGCGACTGAAGGAGGACATGCGGCAAGAAACAGCTTGTAACCGGAGCTAATCTTGAAACTTTGCAAAAAAATATTTGCTTTATGGAAAATCTGAGATCATGTGACAGGTGTGTCTGGCTCCTCACTCCTACACGTAAAAAACTTTAACAGATTTCTGTGTTGGCTTCCTCTAGTTTATTTTTCCATTCATCCTTCCACAGGAACAAATCTCCAGATATGTTGCGAGGGGAATTGTGCTGTTGCTAGAGTAACACTTTCCAGGACTTTTTATCATTTCCATTCTACAGTAGCCATTTTATTAGGCATGCATGTCTTATATCTACGTTTATTTTCCATTATACAGTACATGGTGTACATACAGTAATGTGTATGGAATGACTAGTTATTATTAAACCCTAATAATAATTATTATCCTGACCATCAGTGTTATAACATTATATTATTATTTATAGCATAATATTTACAGGATTTACTGTCACACTGTGTTTCTACAGTGGTCCCGTTCCTATATAATCCAGAGTACTTTATTAATCCCAAAGGGAAAATGTAACAATAAAGCCGCCAGTTCATAAATTGTACAACAAGAAAAAGTGTGTGAACCTTTTGGAATTTCACGTTTTTCTGCTTTAATTTGTCATAAAATGCGATCTGGTCTTCATCAAGTCGACCCTCACCTCTGCATGCTCTTCTCTCACCCCAACAATCTTCATGTCCTCTCTCCATTACATCCATAAATCTCCTCTTTGATCTTCCTCTAGACCTCCTGCCTGGCAGCTCCAACCTCAGCATCCTTCTACTGATATATTCACAATCTCTCCTCTGAACATGTCCAAACCACCTCAATCTGGCCTCCCTGACTTTATCTCCAAAACATCTAACATGGGTTGTCCCTCTGATAGACTCACTCTTGATCCTATCCATCCTCCCAAAGAGAACCTCAACATCTTCATCTCTGCTATCTCTCGTCTTTTCTTCAGTGCCACTGTCTCTACTGTCTCCGAAGAGCATCGCTGGTCTCACCACTGTCTTGTACACCTTTCCTTTCATTATCGCTGGTACTCTTTTTTCACACAACACACCTGACACTTTTCTCCACCCGTTCCAACCTGCCTGCACACGCCTCTCCATTCCACTTGGGTTCCTTCTCATTCACACACATTTTTTGTATTCTGTCTTGCTGCAGCTAACCTTCATCCCTCTGCTTTCCAGAGCGTACCTCCACCTCTCTAGATTTTCCTCCACCTGTTCCCTGCTCTCGCTACAAAGCACAATGTCATCTGCAAACAACATCATAGTCCATGGAGACTCCTGTCTAACCTCAAACAAGAAGGGGCTCAGAGCCGATCCTTGATGCAGACCCACTTCCACCTTCACCTACAGCACATCTCACCACTGTCACCACTACAGCTTTCATACTGTACTGTACATGTCCTGCCCCACTCTAACATACCTCTCTGCCACTCCAGACTTCCTCATACGACACCACAGCTCCTCTCTCGGCACCCTGTCATATAATAACAGTGCAACTGTCTCTATAATAACATAAAAATAATAACACAAACAAATTCCGAACTCCCTCTCGTCGGCTTTCTCGTAAAATCAAATTGCAAAAGAGATACAGTATGTTAGTAACTGAAAACATCTTGAATCTAGTCACATTTATTTAAAAGTTCTTATCTTTGATGATTTTTAAGCCTATTTCTGGACAAATTGTACTTTTTAAGTGTAACTTTCTTGTTCGATTGGCAGATATTTTTACTTCTTTGAAAAAATAAATGATCAAAATGAGATAATTATCTTTTAGATATAATTGTATAATTTCCTGTTTCTTGTAATCTTAAATTAACATATAAAAGCCCAGACCCATTTTTCCATTCAAGGACATGCTGGGGGATGTAAGACAGATCACATGTTTTAGTGTTAAAAGTGTGTTAAAATAGTGTTCAATATTTGTATCATATACAATATGAGATGTTATTAAATCATTAGAATTGTTAAATAAGATAAAACTTACTTCCACTCACCTTCTATACCCACCAAGCACAGGGGGGACATGCAAACTTGCATTTTGGAAATGATGTCATGGGTAGACTTAGGAACTTCATGAGTTGAATAATGCTAAATAAAGCTGAATGATGAACTTTCCAGGGTTCACCACTGGGTCACCATGGCGTCTTATGGGCTACGAAACTGTAGATACTTTCATTAAATTACAGATATTCTCACTTGCTGAGATATCAACCTTTGTGTTTTGCTTTCCAGTACTAGGATATACTGTATATGACAGAACTAAGGTTATAATTTTGCTTTGTTTTCATTTTTACAGCTGAATATGTTAACTGAGAACTAACTGAGGGTAAGAACTAACTAGGAAACTGATGAAATGTTGAGCCAAACATATAAATATAATTGGTCCTAGGATTCATGTTAAGAGTTTGTATTTGTCATAGTTGTTTACTGGAGGATTTTTCTTTTTTCTTTAAGAAACTCACATAATTTTCCACTTCTAACCAGTAAAAGCCACAGAAAGCGCCGGCTGAATTCAATTGATTTGACATTTTCGTTCGCTGTTAACTTCATGACGTCAAACCAACATGGCGACTCACATTGTGAACATTGTAAATGTCCTCTTTTCTACTTAAAAATATAATTATCCTGCGAACATTAAGTTCTAATTAGTTATAACTAATGTTAGTTGGCTTGCATTTAATTTTAATTGCTAAAGTTACTTGCTCTTGTCGCTTTTGCTACAATTTCAGTACAAACTGTCGCATGAATGCCTGAAATTCATTCAAGGCAACAGGAGCAGTCCCCACACAAACCTGCAACTGTAAAAGTCTGCTTTAAGTACCGTTTGTACCGGTTTTTCATGCTTTGGCAGAGCAAAGAAAATACATGCTTTCAAGTCGGCAGCTACATTCTTTTCCACTTTACTTGTCGAACTTGCAAATGAAAGCTTACAAGGCAACAAAATTGAACACGAATGGCAGCCTTTGCTGCGTCCTGGTGCGAACGCAGGGTGTGAACTGCTGCTAAATCATTAGACTCATCGCAGGACTCGGATTCAGGATCAGCTGGAATGCCTTCTGTTTAGTTTTAAAGCATATAACTGTAGAATAGTGATGATTTATAATGCCTTCAGGGGGAGGAGCTCCCCTTGGAGTCTGGTTCCTGTCAGGTCGTGGCCTCAGGGAGTGTTTAGATACAGAACCTGGTTAAATCTGTAACACTGACCATATGCTATAATTAGTACTTTAAGAAGGTACTGTAATCTCCAGCACCAAAGTTTTGCACACATACCGTATAACTAATGTAAGCCGCCTAGATTTTTATATTGCTAAAGGTACTTGTTATTGGCGGCTCACTAGTAGATTTCTTGCCTGTCGTGCAGAAGGCCTGGGTTCAATTCCCAGCCACTGGGATAAAAACTGCAAAAGTCTGCTTTAAGTAGTTTTTTTTAAATATCAGCTTTACATACTTTGACAGAGCATGTAAAAGTAAATTTATGTTTACATTTACATACACACACGACACATGAACACAATCACTTTAATACATTCGAACTGGACTGACACACATGCACACACACATTCACTCCAACGAACACCATCGAAAAATTTTGTACACCAACCTGCAATTATTATTTTTTTGCACAATATTTTTTGCACAGTAATAGCTACTATTTGCACAAGGTTTTTTTTTTCTATGCCTCTAATTCAACAAGAAATGTTTACTGTTTTCATTTACGAAAGGAGTTTACATATTTTTTTGTGGGTGTTTTTTGCATTTTGTGATAGATTTAGTGAAGACATAGGCCTCAACACCACGGGTATCAAGAATGCTATCTAGGACGGTAGCAAGAAGAAAAGGGAGTCGCTTTCAGTTTGGTTTTTAAAGGAGCCGGTTTTTAAATTTGAGTGAGGTTTAATGTCTATTTATTTCATATTTTACTTCGTTTACATGTCTTTTCTAAATGTTTAGATTTTTTTTATATGCAAAAAAAACATGATTATAGTGATGGAAATCGGTAATATTATTGTATTAATAATATTGTTTCTATTATATTTTTGGAACAGATTATCTGCATTTACATTATTCCCTATGGGAAAATATGTTTTGCAATACGAAATTTCGCCTTAAGAACTTGCCCCTGGAACGGATTAAATTTGTGTGCAGAGGTATCATGAAAAGTCCTGAATCCCAAGTCCTGGGATGAGTCTTAACGATTTCTGCAGCAGTTCAACAATGGGATGCGACAAAGGCGCTGTTTGGATTTTTGAAATTCACCTTTAGTAACTTTTGCTTTAAAGCTGTTTTAAAGCTGACAGTGTGTGTGTGTGTGTGTGTGTGTGTGTGAAAGTGATTAATAGAACTGATTAAACCTGTACTGTAGATGGGATTAAACGTACAGTTACGTCACACGCTAATTGGGGGCGTTTTTTGAGCGCTCGTGAGAAAATCTCGCGATATTTGGAGAGCAGCGCGACGGTTGGGCTTTGTCGGCGTGACCTCAGCAGCTGCGGCGCGCGAGGCGAGGGGCGGAGCTAGAACTTTGTATGAACTTCTGAGTTGAAGTTGGGGGAGCGAGAGAGAGAGAGAGAGAGAGAAGGAGGGAGAGATTGTACAGAGAGAGAGAGAGGAGCTGCGGCGCGGCGGCTGATGGACTAGGATCTCACTTCATTTAACGGCGCGGGGTTTTTTTTTCGCGTGAAATTGCACGCGCAGTCCCGAGGAGACTGTCTCGCGCGCGCACTAAAAAAAAAAAAAAATCGTCTTTTCGACGGTTTTCTTCTCTTTATTTTTGTGTTTTTATTTCCCGGTGCTGGTTTGGAGTGCTTTATCTTTAACGCAGACGAGCTTGGATGAAGACACAGTCAGAGACAGAGGGACAGAAGGTGAGTCCTGAACCGCAAGCACGGCTTTAATTTCACCATTTAAACAACATTTGTTTAAATGGTGAAAACGTTAACAACCCCCGGGCGCGTGCGCGTCTCGAGACGGCGTTAACGCTGGAAAAAAAATATCCTGCGTTTAACGTTAGAGAAATGAAGCCGTCACATTTTCCAATGATTATTATGCAAACGTTGAATAGCTGCGCGTCGATAAAAGTGTATTAATGATCGGATTTATACGCGACAAAAAAAAAAAAAAAAAAAAGATGCGCGCGACCGGAGTGTTAGGAACGATAGGCTCTCGCGCCGCGGCTCGTTTTTATTGTTATTGTTATTATTATTATTATTATTTGTTTTTTTTGCGAAACGCGTGTAATTTATGTGCGACATGAGCCGCTGTATCCGTGTATGCAGGGCTTTAATCGTTCACAGAACTGCTGTACTCCTCAAATCAATCCGTTTGACTGGTAACGATGGAGATCTGCGTCCTGCGCATGCGCAGTTGAAGCCCATGTTCTGCACATACAGTATTTTGTGTGGGTTCCCTCAGGGTTCTCTGGTTTCCTCCATGGATCATAATGCATTGGCGTTGATCTTGTACCGCGCCCAGGGAGCGATTGCTCATCCTCCTCCTCAGTCCCCCTGCGTTTAAAAACGTGTAGGAGGAGAACATATATTGTCCGTATTGTTTTTATAAAAATTTAGTAAAGGTGGCGGAGAGTTTCACTCTCAGGGTGGTGTATTTTATGTTCCTTTATGGCTTCCTCAGGGTTCTCTGGTTTCCTCCATGGATCATAATGCATTGTGTTGATTTTATGAGCTTAAGGAACATCAAGTTTTGTTGTTCGTACTTGGGTACGCGTGCATATTTACGCTTGACAGTATGGAGGAGGCGTTTAGTACAAGATTTTTGATAATGTAATATCAATATGTAATATGCCTGATTTTATTGCTATTTTTTTGGGAAAAAAAGTCAAGCGTGAAGCTCCTGTGTGCCTTCCTACTGTATCAAGGATGAGATTAGCAAGCGCTACCTGAACACGGAGAATTTGCAGGAGACCAATGGCACTGATGACGTCTCGTCCTAACCGTGATCTACTGCCGTTCACTTGCACGATTGGCTCCCGTATCTGATGCGATCTGTGCCGGAGTACACCGTGTCGTTCTTGAGACGGACTTGGGCACGGCGCCCGAGCGCCGAACGATTGTATTCTCACTGATTAACATGAACCAGACGTTCTCGGAAACGATCCCAGGTCGCAATGTGAACACGCCCTTAGTGTGAAGGGGGTGGGGGATGCAGTCTGCTGAATAGGATTGAATTTTTGGTGGATTATGGTCTAGATCCTGTTTTAGTTCCTGTTTTAGTGTTCATGCATGTACTTTTAGCGACAGGCATTTTTGTAAATAAAATGCATTTGATGATGCAGGAAGCTGTTGCTCAGGTGTTGGTTGCTGTTGAATCTGTGATTTATGTTCCAAGTTCAATGAATTTGGTTTTCTAGGATTCTTGGTGTAAAAATTCCCCAGTGCTTCGACTCAGGACAAACAAACAGCTTCCCAGAACGAGGAATTATTTTTCTGTGTGATTAGTAATGAGAACTGTTGTGTAATGTTTATCTCAGTGGTTTTAATCACTTTGGCTCGTAACATCGATCTTACACTGTGATCACGCTGGAATTATGGAATTTACTGGAAAATGTTACGTTACAACTAGAGCTGAACGACTAGGAAAAAAAACAATATTGCATTGCGATCATTTCAGCTACGTTTATATCACCAATCTGAAGTGACTTCGTTTTTTAATTGTTTTTATTCACTGATTAAAAAAAAATATTTTTAAACTCAAATGTGGCACATCTGATTTTCTCATCACTGTCTGAAATGACAAATCTGATGTTTCTTAGATTAGATCGGAGTCACTTTTGTATGATTGGTCCTAGATCAGATACATATCCGATCCGCAGTCATGTGACCTTAATGAGAATGTTTAGGTCATTCTTTCCAATTTCCATTAAGGTAATGACCATAATTCCGTGTGTGTGTGTGTGTGTGTGTGTGTGTGTGTGTGTGTGTGTGTGTGTAGGGTGATCTCTGATGTCATCATTCAGCGCCAGCGGAAGGGGCATTAAATACGTAGCAACAGCTGCTAAAACAGCTTAAGTGAGGCGTCTGGCTTTTGTCCTTCTCCTGGACCTTAACACAAGTGTACTTATTTATTTTTTACTAAAATCAAACTTTGTTTGAAATGAATAAGCATTTGAGGGGACAGACAGGTCCACATTAGAGTCAGATAAACGTCACTTGTAATTATGAATGTGAACCGCCATGACACGCGCACACCCGATCTGATTAAAAAAAATATACAATGCCTTTGAAATATTATGATTGAAAGTTAAACTGCGATGTGTAACTATTTAATGCACTGTTTTATATTCAAACATATTTATTCAACCTAGTAATCAATAGCAAATAAATGGACAAACTATCTCATTACGGTGATGTTCACCAATTTATTTATTCAGCACCTCAAAAGTATTTATAAAAATAGACAAATACTTAAATTATAGAAAAACTCTACATAAATTCCTGACCGTGCATGTAAATACTTGTAAATAAATTGCAGCATTTTGTGATTAAATAATTGCTTTACTATTTCGATTTTTATGCGATTAATTGTGCAACTCACAATTACAGCTCTTTTCCTAAAACAAAAGCTCCACATCTAGTAAAAAAAAAAAATGCAAGGAAACTTGTGTACTGTACAGATGTGCGATTTAATTGATCTGGTCTTTTATTTGTCAAGTTAGTTATTCAAATCATTGGGTCACTTTTTTTTTTTTTTTTTTTTAAATTCAGAATCAATTCTGCCTTATTTATTTCGGTGAACTTGCAAATGTTAAATTGTCCTTTTTTTTTTTTTTTACTTGGATAACAACTTTCCTCTTCTGCAAATACTCACATTTTGCAAGAGTATTGCTTCTTCTTCTTTTGAGTTTGAGTAGTTGGTTATTTATTCTTTTCGTGTGTGCGTGCGCGCGCGTGTGTGTGTGTGTGTGTGTGTGTGTGTGTGTTATTAGCACTCAAGTCTTGGTTTTATGTCAGTAGCTTTAAAAGTTGTATGACTAGTTTTATAGACTTTATTTGACTTGGGGAAACATCGCCTTTTTTAAATTCCTTGTTTAGTGATTGTTTTATTATTATTATCATTATTATAAATTTTTTGTGACTAGTTTTAGTAGTAAATGCTCTGTTTTTGCTTTTTAAGCGTAGTTGTATTTTGTGTCGGCTAACTTGAGTATCACACGATTATGAAATTACATTAAATTTTGTCCTACTAGTACAATGACAAAAAAAAGTGAACATTGAACCTTGTTGCAGTACCGCCGCCTACTGGACTGGAGGGTAGAGCATAATTGCGGTGCGTGGGGGGGGTAGGAAGGAGGGGATTACCGCTTTGTATGTGATGTGAAATTTAAACAATCAACAAAACAAGTTACATTGCATTTCAGTGTTTATGAAATACATAATACAGACTGTATATATTATGTTATATTATTATTTTGTGATCTGCAGCTCTAGTGAGCCGCCGTGTTTAAACAGTGTAGAAATCCAGATCCCTGACTGAGAATATTTCAAGTAGTAAACATGTCATGCTCAGAATTTTGACCTTGCAGTAGGGGAGAAAAAAAAACCCACTAAGGTAGAAGTGTGTCCTCGACCCCGAGTTCAGCGAGTGATCTCCTATCACACCAACACCGCGAGCAGTAGATAAAACCTGACCTTTATCTTAAACAGGGTCATAGTGGTGTTTAAGTTAGTTAGCCTTTTTTCTTTTTTTTTTTTTAAGAAAATAACAGACATCCGTTTCGTTCTCCACGTCGTATCTCGCGTGCACGTCGAACTCTGAACAGAGCTGGAAGGCAGCGTTTTAAGCAGGTGGTGCTTTCGAGCTCGGTCTCCGAGTGTGGTGTCGATGTGTCGGTTTGTTCTGAGCTCTCGTCTCAGGCTGCGTGTGTGTGTGTGTGGGCGGATGTACGCTTTAAAGAAGAGCTCGTCCCCGAGCCAAGCGCTGACTCCTTCTCCTTCTAGCGGTAATCTGAAATGATTTACTAAATATATATACGTGTAAACGCATACGGTGTGCTTTCGCATTACGTCGCATATTTACACAATCGGAAAAATTTATCACCTTAAGGAGTGTCTTGAGCTGAAAACCTGATACCTTCTGGCTCACGAGGAAGCAGGCCTACACTCCTGCAGTTAGAGAGAGAGAGAGAGAGAGAGAGAGACTGAGGGATTTAGGACGAAAGGATGCACTTTTATCCATCTGATTCATGACGCACCTGAGAAGTTAAAGGTTAAACCGTGGTGAAGGAATTCGAACCGCTGAGCGCTTCCCTTTTTTTTTGAAGATTATTCCAGAAGAATTCAGACTGTCCTTTCAGATGTTTACTCGATCACAGGATAGACGTCCTTACAGTATGTAAAGATAGCGAGCGCTCTTCTTCTTCTTCATCTCTACACATGCCTTCCCCCATCCCCCCCAATATGTTATGTAAGTAAGTACTCCAATGCTGCGGATACAGTGTCACATTTTTCTGTATTAAGCCGCCGATTGAGAAGGAGAGCGTGGGCAGAGGCGCACATGTTCTGCAACATGTAGAGCGAGAGAGAGAGAGGGGGGGGGGGAGAGAGAGAGAGCCTGGGCGGATGATTCTCAAAAGCCTTTTCAGACTGCGAGTGGAACGGCGACGGATTAAGCCGAAGCATCACATAACTCAAGTGTTTAACTCAGACGTCACTTGTGACATTTTACAAAACCGTCTCCTCAGCCCGGGTCAGAGTGACGGAGAAGACGCCACAGAGGTCGGCGTTTACTCCAACTTGCTAGCGGTTAGCGTCGCGGTCATTTATCTGGGAAAACAGAAACACATAACGGATATCGTTGAGTTTCGCGTCGTCATAGATTTCATTCCCTCAACGATCATTTCCCGCTAACATCGCTAACCTCAGATATACAAAAAAAAAAAAAATCACCTCAGCACCCGTCTTGTAATGAATCATAATGTCTGGTTTTCCTCAGAGAATCTCATTTAATGGTCACATACACCAGTTTAAACATTAAAAAAAATCAGCATGAATTAAAAAAATAATTATTTATTTATTTTTTCCTCCCAGACTGAGAAGAGTAGAGCGCTGTAAGAGTTAATGAAGATATGTCGCGATCTCTCACACAAGAGTATCGTCTGATCGTTCGTCACGATCCAGATGTCATCTCGGCGTATCAGCCAGCTGTGACCGTCAGTGTGTGAGGATTGTATCGGACGAGTTTACTGAGGGACGAGAGGAATACGAGTGATAAAGCTGTTTATAGAGACGCAACGATAACGCTTTTCATTTCTGCTATCCATATCATCCTCGTACCCACATCAGTCTGTCTGTCTGTCTGTGGAGGGGTCAGTCCACTGGTCTATGGTCTTCTGTCTCTCTGTCTATTTAAATATGTATCTGTTTACTGTATCTGTGAAGCTGTTTCTCTTTCTGCCTTCTTTATTTCTTCTTCTGTCGTCTTCTGCGTGAAATTCACTCCTACTTTTTGGGGTTGACTGACTCAGACTGAATCTAGGAAATCTCAATGCCAAAAGAAACTCATGACCTAATCGATTTTAGAAAAGGTTATTTTATTTATTTATTTGTTTATTCTTCAATACTTGAAATGCTTGACGAGCCTATTTTAAAATCATTCGTTTGAATTGCGGAGATTGAATTTTTTCTGGTTTGCTGAATTGACTCCAATGCTTTGATTTGAATCTGGCTCTGAAGTTTCAAGGAATTCAAGAGTTTCCTTCAGGGTTAATAAAGTTTTGTCTTATCTTAGGTTTTAATGCTTGGAATCAAGGAATCCTAGAGTCAGGGATTTGATTCACTTTGTGATTCTTGGAATTGAGAATTCTTAGAATAAGGGCATTTGATTCCTTTTAGGGATTTGATGATGTAAGTATTCAGTGCGCACATTGAATGAGCAGATTTGATTCTTTTTTTTGTTTTTATTGCTTGGAGTCACAGAATCAGGACTTTGATTAGTTTTTGAGATTTGATTAGTTTTTCAGGGCTTTAATTTAGTTTTTTCAGATTTGATTCAGTTTTTTTCGGATTTGATTCCCAAGCAATTTTGTTACAAAAGCAGAATAACTGGACGACCTAACATGTAAGAAGAAAATAAATTAATGTCGTGTTGACAGAACTGTTCATTAAATTTCCAGCTAATAAATTTAAGAAAAGCTTTGCTACTTTTTCTGCTCCGAAGCCCAGACCAAACCAATTGATAACGAAATCAGTCGCCTGTTGTATCATTACACAGAATACTTGATTTTAGTTGTCGCAGCCTTAATTACAACTCTTAATCCCGTTAACCTCATCACATCCTGAACCCGGCCTGCACTGACGTACCACCTTTAAAACCATCCTCGAGTCACCTGACGTCAGCCTGATGCTGATCTTTAGTAATGACGGCTACATGTCAAATCCTGAAGAGGAGAAACGCTGAGCAGCTTTATAGAGCGGGAGAGCGAGGGAGAGAGAGAGAGAGCGGGAGGGAGCGGGAAAGAGAGAGCGGGAGCAGGAGAGAGAGAGAGCGGGAGTTAACATGGCTACCGAAGACTGAAATTAGTAACGAATGCACCCGTCTAACACTCGGACTCCGTAATTACAGTCCTGTCTCCGGCGTCGCTGCGGGCACCATCTTATTGCGAGCTGCTGCTGCCTTGGATACACACACACCCCTTAGTCATGACGTCCATCATTCCAGCATTCTCCACGACCAGAGGACGCTCGAGCCATGATTCTAGCAGCATTCTTACACACACACACACACACACACACACACACACACACACACATTTAGGATTTTTTTTCAATCTAGGATCCTTCTACGTTAACAGTTTTCAGCCGCAGTGTTCTTGTCGTTTTTTTTTTTTTTTTTTTTTTTTTTTTTAAACAAGATAGATTTCCTGTTTCCCAATTTTTTTTTTTTTTAATTCGCAACATCCAATTTTCTTCTTTATATTCTAATCAAACTGTCTGACCTAATCAATTTTTTCTAACATTTATATTATTATTACAGAAGATATTTAGCTGAGAAAGGACTTAAGTATTAATGAATTTAACTCCGAGTTCTCTCTGAGAAATAAATACCATTTTATTATAATTTTTTTTAAAATGATTATTTAATTTGATTATTTATTTATTATATAAATTCTCACAATAATAGTGCGGTTCCAGAAAAGCCCTTTTTTCTTCTGCAGATGTTTGACTCCTCATTAGTCGTAGTTTATTTTCTGTTAACGTTCCTGTCGTGATGTTTGCGCCTTAAGTGACACTAAGCACTTTTACGTTTTAAAAAGGTTTACTCTCTTTTTTTATTTATTTATTATTTTTTTATTCTTTCTCGCTCTCCCATCCTAGACTCGTTTATTTACCAGAAAGCGCACGAGCGCCGTGTCGCAATAGGCGTCAGAAGGCATCCGTCATTAGCGGCGGCGGCGTCTTCCTGTACCACAGGAAGTGTTTGTTGAGATTATTCGTCCTGACAGGGCTGTCTGTACGAGACGCGCCTTGACGAGGGTCTCTCCCCACTCGGCTGACGAAATCACCCAGGATGACCAAAATTATTTACACCCCGCCGTTTAGGGTTTAGGACCAAAGTGTGTAAACAGCGTTAGGGCGGGTCTGGTTTTAATGATTTTAATATTTATATATAAAACTCCTAACAAATGATCGTACTTGCAGAGGGGAAATTTAAAAGCGGTGATTAAAGTCTGGTTAAGATGCCGTGAGTCATGTCTGGATTCTCAGTCGTTCACTACACACTCGGTGCTAACGATGAACCAGAAACGACACACCAGAGCCATGAAGCTCACGTACACTGTACATCCGAGAGGAACAGGATCATCTGTAACAGCCGCTGGTTCGGTTAAGTTTATTTGAAATTTCTTGAAATGTTTCTTTATTTGAAAGAAATGTTTATTATATTGATTGATTTTTTTTTTTTTTAAACAAATTTTTTTTTTTGTCCGCTTGTGTTCTGTACGTCGTCTCAAACGTAGCAGCTCTGGAGAAATATCCGTAACACAGTCACGTCATGCTGTATTTAGTACATGTTAATCGACGTTTTTGTCTGTAAGTTACATTACCGAATGTTTGCCATAAAGGTTACGAAAAAACTTTTATAATAATAAATTAAAGTCACACAAATTATCAGCATATTAACTATAGCTATAACATTTAGCAGTTGTTTATCTCGCTGATGTTTTTTCTCCATTACTGTTTTTTATTTATTTATTTATTTTTTACTCCATTAAAAAAAAACAGACAAACAAACGTATATATCTGTAAGTAAAAGTTACCTCAGTACTCAGTATCAAGCTGTTCAGTTTGCTTGTGTCTTGTAGCTAATCCACCGCCTGGACAAAAAAAACCAAAGACAACAACTAAGGAGGTTGGAAATGGGTTAAGTACCCTTTATCAGAACCCTGGAAGGATAGTGTTGAGCTGTCAACCTTGTGGGGAAAAAAAAACTTAATTGGGAAAAATTTTTAATTTATGACTGGAGATTACTTAAAAGTTTGAAGAAATTTCATGGTTGATAAATAAATAAATAAATAAATAAATAAACCACAGCAAGGTTTACTAGTGAAAGTAAGAGCATTTCCACAAACACACACTCGCCGTAAGAAAAACCACTCGTTCGTGAGACTCATCAGAAAAAAAACCTTCAGTTTGTTAGAGAGTTGGATCAATGGAGACGGGGCCATGTGATCTGATGAGTCCTAGAACTTATTCGATGCTAATTGCACTGGCATGTCTACGGGATGTATGATGTTATGTTAGCATAGAGAGCTAATCACTAGCTAAAATGTGCTACACACTATCAAACGCTCTATACCTTTCATAGATCTGAAACCAAATTTTAAATGTAGAGATCAAAAATAAACGTCAATCAGATTGGGATCAATGTTTAATGAACAGACTACATTAAATTAAATCCTGATGTCGGAACAAAACATGTACATTTTCTTTTAATAATCGTTGGGATCAAGTCATTTATCCAAGATGCAGACTAGCGCACTCAGAAGCTCCACACATTTCTACTACCAAGAGAAACTCACTGCAGTGTTTCATCGTGTAAAACCTTTCTGTCCGTCAAACACATTTAATTTTACTCCTGTATAATAACTTGGGTCATTCTGTTGATCGTTTCGAAAAGGTTTTTAAACGAGTAAATAGAAATTTTGTTCTGAAAAACTTACACGAGTAAGTGTTATACTTTGAATCGGCCATAGCAGCGTCCCGGACTAACCTCTTTCATCACCGCCGCCTGATTTGTACATGTGATCTGTTGTTTCTTGTAGTAGTTGGTGGTGTTTGGCGTTACAAAAAACAACATCTGTATGAAGAAATAGTGTTAAACCATTACATCTGTTTGTGCTCCATTCATAGTTATTTATTGACTCTGGGAACTCGAGATTAATATCTTTCACAATTTCTCAATTTCTTTGCAGGTCATGATTTTTTTATTTTTTTTTCTCTCTTTTCCTCACAGATTCTTCATAGTCAATGAAAAATGTGGCGCTTTTTTTTTTTTTTCTCTCTCCCCGTTTCGCTTCATATCCAGATCTTCTTTGCTTCTGTGGAGAAACAGAATGTAGTGAATTTGGATTAAAAAGCTCATTCATCGATCATTACTCATAAACGTACTTTATTAGACTTTTTCGCTGTGTTTGGCGTGTTCAGGATATGAGGATTTCAGGGAGCTCAGGGTCTCTAGCCGCGCCCCATTTACCAAAAACAGGAACAATAATAAATAAAACTAACATTTCACACTAACGGTTACGGTCACCCATGAGCCTCACTTACAGTCACCCATGAGCCTCACCCGGAGCTCTCGGCCCGTATGCGTTATAAGTTTATGCACTGCAGCGGTGTGCAGGTGTTCCTAATAAAAGGGCGAGTGTAAAGGTAGACCTGATTTCTGAGCTGAGCTCCACCCCTTGGATCCTGAGCCGTGTTAATCCTCCTCATTGTTCTCTCGGCTGGGTTTAGTGCTCTTTATCAGCTCTCCGTGACTAACTCTGTTTTTACACCCGGGACGATTGTGTTTCACAAACCTGCCCTTTAAATCCTCTTTAAGGGAAAGAAAACCTCAGAGTTCAGCAGCGCTTCTCTCTGTCTCTCTCTCTCTGTCTGTCTGTCTCTCTCTCTGTCTCTGTCTGTCTCTCTGTCTCTGTCTGTCTCTCTCTCTCTGTCTCTGTCTGTCTCTCTCTCTCTGTCTCTCTCTCTCTCTCTCTCGGTCGGTCTCTCTCTCGGTCGGTCTGTCTCTGTGTCTCTCTGTGTCTCTCTGTGTCTGTCTCGCTCTCTCTCTACACCATCCATCAGCACCTGTACACACCGGCTGTAGACACACGATTCCAGGTGTCGGGTCATGTGACTCAGTAGCACTTGTTACGCGTCACCCCCGTACTCTGTCGCGTCTCCCCTGTCCTCTCCTCCGACTCTTATTGGTGTGTGTGTGTGTTCGAGGGATCTGTACAGCAGATTAATGTGTAAAATGCAAGCACTGAATGTTCCGTCTAACTGGATTAAGAACAATTGCAAAATATGAGTTGGACTGTGTGTGTGTGTGTGTGTGTGTGTGTGTGTGTGTGTGTGTGTGTGTGTGTGTGTGTGTGCGCTGACATCAGCACAGATTTTGTCCAGCGCTACAAAGCCTTTCCTCTTTATTTTCCATAAAGTATATTGTAACCAAATTTCTGGTGTGTGTGCTGCTGCGGCAGTGTTTTACAGTCCGCTCTGCTGATGTCTCTGCATTGAGGAGAACATGCACTTGTACTACAGGTTGAGAAAATAGTGTGTGTGAGACAGAACATTATCAGTTGGTTAATGAGTGTGTGATGTTGACCGTCCCAGCGTGAGAACGATTCTCCTTTTACCAAACAGTATCCCAGCATCCTTCATGATGATGTCATCAGATCGTAGCACATCACCACAATGTTTCTGCACTGAAACGGATCAAAAGTTTGTATAAATAAATATAGATTTTTAGAAATTGTAAAGATGAAGACGAAACATTTGCTCAAATGCTTGTCATTAGAGATTTAAATCTTATTTATTTACATGTTGTGTATAATTATCAAAATATATAATTTTTAAAATTCAGGTAAAGGTTGAATTTCCTGAATATCTACAGAATGGAATGCAGAGAAATGAACTGGGGAGCAAATAATTCTGTAAAATATTCACAAAGCATCCCATCAGCCTGCTAATCAGTTTAACAAAGAATTTTTTAATAATCTCATAATATGAGCGTTATTTCTAACAGGATCTCTCACAAAGTCTGTGTTGTATCGTCTTATCACCTGGTCATTATTATTAATGGTGGACTTTAATTATAAATAGTTTACAAAAATAGATTAATCACGATTTAAGTTTAAGAAAAATCTGATCACTGAATCAGTCGTCGCTTTAAGGCGTTTTTTTTATTTATTTTTTACATTATTTCATCCCTACATGCACTTTGGCCAGCGTTCACATTATCTTTGGTCTCCATACTTTTGCGTGTTTTCACTCAGTCACAGTGTGTTTGTGAGCCGCCTTTAAACACAAGAGAAGAAGAGAACGAGGGAGTTGACCTTCGCTCTACACCTAATATTATCGATATTCCAGAAAATAATTTCAAGAGCGACGCTCTCGCGTGCCGACCTTCCCGTATCAGATACTGTTGCTGTGAAGGTCAGAGGTCGATGTGCACACGGGGGTTTAGGAGGAGACGGACGACACCGATCACGTCACGTCTAAACAGCGATCTGGTTCGATCTGCGACCCCAGTATGCCGTATTGTATCGTTCTTGACACCACCGCTTTAAGGTTCTCGAACACGGAGCGATGGTGTTCACACTGATCGGAATGAACCAGACGTGAAAAACACGTGTGAAAACGCCCAGAGTTTTAGTTCTGCGAGCGAGTCCCTGGAGACAGTGGCTGTTCACACTGCATTGTTCAAGGTCAAATAAAAAGTGGACCTGATAACACACACACACACACACACACACACACACACACACACACACACACACACACACACACACACACACTCTCGGACTCGCTGCACAATAGGCATGAGGTCATGGCTGTAAACCCTGGTGAAGCTTTGCGAGCTGTGTGTGTGTGAGACTGTCGGTTAGCCGTCAGTGCGTGAGTCACTGAATACACTGACTTAGACAAACAGGTTAGCAATTGTTTGCACACACACACACACACACACACACACACACACACACACACACACACGAGCGTCCCTCATCGAGCCGCGGTGCGAGTCGTAACTCGTCTGTGTTTACGCTGTAACCTCACACCTGATCATCGTCTCACAGACACTTCAGTAACCAGTGACACACACTTCGGTGCTCTCGCTCACGTTACGTTTAGATCACAGAGAATCATGAGACACTCCAAGATCAATGTCTAATCTGATCTCAAATAAACACACACACTCGTGATCACGGAGGTGTAACAGTGCAGTAGGGGGAAACTCCCGTAATGTCCCACCTGGAGACAAGATTGACTTTTTTCCAGCCGTTCTGTCACAGATTCGGCGCTGTGGCGTAAGGTCATTCAAGGTCGTTCGGAGTTAGTGTGACTGACGGCGTCCATGGTCCATCTGTGAATGTTACATTTTCAAGAATGTATTTTACTTTTGTTTGATTTTTAACTAATTTCATACCGGACGCTCCTTCTATAAACGTTTAAGCGAGTCCACCGTTAACGACCCGTTACTATGGAAACCGTACCGTATTCAGTAGTGCAGATCCACAAAAGTAATCACACCACCCCCATGTGGGTTTCGGTCAGTCTGGCGTGTGTTAGATCAGTGTGAATTTAATCGATTATGCAGCGTAATGGTTCTATTAGTTGGTTGAGATGATTCAGTGAATCGACGAGTTGATGATGCTGAATCGTTTCTTTTAAATTGTTCAAGTAAACCTGCGAGTGTTAAATATATTCGACCGCTTGCATCTTCCACAAATATCGCCGGGCGATTCCTTCTTCTTCTTTTAACTTCATGAGCAGTTTGGTGCAATACTGCCACCTACTGGACCGGAGCGCAGAGCAGACGATCACCACTTTGTGGAAGACGTGACATTTTAAACAATCAAAAAAAAAAACAAAAAAAAAACAGAAGTTACATTATTGTCTTGGATTACAACACAACATGAACATGTATGTTGTAGCTGCTTGAAATGAATGAGATGGTAAAGTTAAGTGATACTGACTCAAACCCCCCCCCCCCCCCCACCCCGTGTGGTTTGTGACTCGGAGCAGCCGCAGTGTCAAAAACCGAGAAAATGCACCAGCCATTTAGTGTTTCTGGGCCACAGGCAGAAAAAAACAACTGAAATCACCTCACACACGAGGTGCAGAGCCACCGCACCGACCCCAATCTCCATCCTGAGGGGAAGGAAACCACACCATCATCATCAGTCACTTCACACACACACAATCAGTGATACTTAGAGTTTAGGTTGAAGCAAAACAAAAATCATAGTGACATCAGAGTGTGTGATTGATTTGTTTGTTTGTTTTTAATACATCTTTGAGGATTTAGCAGTAGCGCTAGCCCAAGTGAGCTTGTCCTGTGTCAGAGGATTAATGACCTCGTATTCATTAATGTTTATTAAGTGCCGTTAATCCTTCATTAAATCAGTTATTAGAGAAAACCGTCACAGGATTCGAACCTCAGCCAGGATTCAAACTTGCGATGTCTGCGATTCACCCCTTCATCACCGACCGATCGATCGATCAGCTTAATGTTCATGATCATAAACCGAGATAGAAACGTAAATCTGATGTTTGTTTTCCGTAATATTCCTCTGCAGTATTATTTCCACTAACTTGTAGACTATGAGAGGAAGCGCTTCTGATGTCGGATGTGACGGTTTATAAGTAATTTGTTCAATTTGCTTTTAATTGTACATCACTTTTAACACTGATCATTTTCGCAAAGCTTGTTCTGTTTTCTTTCTCTCTCACAGAATGAAAAGTTACGGGAATGAGTTTGAAATTAAAATGACCAGATTGTCCCGGTTACACACTGAGGCCTTTTTTATTTTATTTTATTATTATTATTATTATTGTTTGTTTTTTATTTATTTATTTATTTTTTTTTTCTCAAGTAAAGTTGAGTTTAAATGTTTGTCTAAGCCAAGACCAACTAAGATTTTCTGACGGATTTACAAAAGAATCAGAGTTGATTCATTTCGGTGTGATGACGTGTGATCATAAAATTCCATAAAAGGTAAAAGGAGATGATCTGTGAGCAGCTGAAGGTTATTTTGATTCACTTCTGTAACGGGAGAAATGTTCAGTGTTAACTCGAAAAATAATAAGCGAGCGCTAAATCTCCCGTTAGCTGAGGTGTGTTTTATGATTCGTTCTGTGTGTATATTGTCGGTATTAATAAAAACAAACAAACAAAAAAAAAACATTCAAAGTGACTAAACGTGTATGATGGTGCCGTTAGCGCCTGTCGGTCAGGGTTCACATTAGTGAGTCTTCTTACAGTATGTGTGAACTTGTACACACTCGGATGCACGAGTAGGATGCGAACTGTGTCTGCGTAAACACTCCTACGTCACAGCAGGGAGGATTCGCACCCGAGCCCCGCACTCATGGCCCAGATGTCCGGACCCAGACAGGGCTTTGACTTTTTTTACTTTGAACAGCTTTGAGCTCAGCAGAGGGTCTTCCATTCTCTCTCTCTCTCTCTCTCTCTCTCTCTCTCTCTCACACACACTCACACACACTCACACACACACGTGACCTCTTTGTGAATGGGAAAGCCGAACATCTGTCAGGACGCATTACAGGACTCGTCTCGCGCGTACCTGCCCATCTCTCTGACTTTAACGTCTCA
>JAQMYJ010000020.1:17812922-17825792 GCA_030014305.1 Clarias laeviceps
GTTAGACAGAGCCAAACGAACGCCAGTGTAGAAGTCAATCGAGCGCCACTACAAAACGCAACATAAACGTCTAGGACATTCAGAGCGCGTTCGTTTATCCCAAAAAAAAAAAAAAAGAGTCACGGCTTAGTTCACAAGTCTCTGTTTGACTTGTATTTACAAAACTGTGTATTTTGCAAACAGTTAAAGGTGGACTAACAATATTATGACAGAATTTAAACCATATTCCAATTAAAGATCTTTATGGAATAAGTGAAGATGTTTTGGTTTTAAATCTAATCTATACAAATCTTACGTAGGTGGTAAAACACTATACTTTGTGTAAAGTTTGTTTGTAAAGCACACGTGGATCATATTATTATTATTATTATTAATAATAATATTATTATTATTATTATTATTATTAATTATTATTATTATTATAATAATTAACTTTTATACAAAGTAATGTTTACAACTCATACCCTGTTATGTTTATCTTCAGTCCTGATCCCAGTTTCTCAGCATCGTTAACAGGATAATTCTCTTAAACAGAAAGTGACTCATTACAGGATTTAGTTTTTTTTTTTTTTTTTCCCTGCCACAGTTGTGTAGCATGTACAGGAGACGTGTTACAACCAGGACACACCAGCTTTCGTTTCCCCACTCGAAGCCACAGGGGATGCTGTCGGCAGTCTATGACGGGTAGCGACGGCATGTTGTACATGATCTCACACAGCCCCAGACTACAGCTCGTCCTCCTCTGACTGGCTTGTCCTCCTGGACAGCTCCTGTTCTACACCACGAACAACGTCTCCATATAGGATGGGATTTGATATCGTCTCGCTGTTTCCCAGGAGAATGTGTGTGCAGAAGTGAGAGAGAAAGGTGTTAATTACGTTCCGAGCGTTCTTCGGCCCTCAGGGAGAACCTCCCAGTGCGTGTCCTGTTAGATCGTTCTACGTCTCCCGAGTGTTAAACACTCCGCTGATCTTTTCAGAACCTTACGTAAACCAGAACCGGACAGGACTCGAACAAGTTGAACAAACAGATATGATGCATATGGAATAAAAACCTTTTTAGTCACATACACATATTTATCTTTTACCTGGACAGGTGAGTGTGTGTTCCTTTAGGATTTAGATGATTATGATGATTATTCGTCTTGGTTATGTGAACGTGTTAACTGATAATGTTGAATTGTTTTGCATAATATTTCTCCGTAACTCGTGTATCTGTTAACTTGTACAGCACAAGACAATTTTAAACATCTTTAAATAATTTTTAACATTAAAAAAAAAAAAATAATCTTTTCAGCCAAAAAACAGTATTGGTGCTTATTTTATAATTTTTTTAATTTTACGTTGTACATACAGTATAATACAGAAAATGTGTGTGAGCCAAAGAAGCTACTTCTGAAGTTTATGCAGCATGGAAGAGACCAATCCTGGTTCCCTAAAAAATTTCAAGTTGCTAACTTCAGCTCTTTTGGAGAGATGATTTTAAAGGATTCCACTGTTATTCTGTCTCTCTCTTCTAACTATAGAAATATGAATATTTTTGCATTTTAAATGATTAAAGTATTGATACTAAACTTGTCAGCTTCTAGAATCGTATGACCAAAAAAAAAAGTTGCTTAATCTGGTTTTTAGTAAAATCTTCAAACACACACACACAAAAAAATAATAATAATCTGTAGTGTCCGTGATCATGTTGCAATATCTTAACAATTCAGCCTTTTAAATTTTTTTTTAAATAAGACACTTTTTCAGGTTTATGTCTTTTTCATGTGAAATCTAAATTGGTTTCGTCTGAATGACCGTTATGATCGTTGAAAGATTTGAATTTAAAAAAGCAACGGACGCTAAAACATAAAAGGGCATAAAATTGTATTTAGCAAATGTGTTTCTTTTTATCTGATAAAAATATGTGTATAAATATTTACAAAAACAAAGCATGAATTAGGGATTTTTTTTTTTTTTTTTTAGATAAAAATATTTTATAATTTCACTTGATACTTTTAATATATATATTTTTTGTTAATTGCAAGTGAAGAAAATTTGGTAATTATGTAATCTGTTTAAAAAAAAAAAAAAACATTAATCACAACCCATTACATTTATATTGGCTGCTTTCATTCAGCTTCATGTAGTCTTTAATTTATTAAAATAAAATGTGATGGTTTTTAATGTTTCACAAAAAAATGCATTGAAAAAGTGTATCATGATACAAAAGATTGATTATAATGAAGTCATCCGATTGTCCGTCCCTAATCTCGAGTCTTTGGTCAGACTCCCTCTCTGACTTCCTGTTTCTAAAGGAAGAGCCACAATGCCCAGATTACGATCGTTCCACGATTTCCCCTTTAAAGTGTCTCAGATGTCATGTCTGTCAAACAGGTAAACGTGTCCCGGTTGAGACAGTGAGGAACTCGGTCAATATTTAAGGAAACTGTCGATCCTTGTGAAACGAGAAGACAAACACACACCACTAACACTCTGCAGTCGGCTCGAGCACCAAGTCCAAAGTCCAGACAGAGTTTCTGTTTGTCCGCTTCTGACCGTGACGTCGTTACACAACTTATCTAAAGTTTGGCTCTGCTGCCGTTCTGCCCTCCTGCTTCCTCTCTCGCTCACACGTTCCTCACGATTGTAAAATGGTGTTTATTTAAAATAGGAATAAAGAAATCCCAGCGTCCTGTGATCTCACCTCAACTTCACAGCTTGTAGTGGCAGAAAAGTCCGCCGTGATGACAACTTACTACTACGTCTGGATTTCTCGCTCAATAAAAGCCACAATATTCTCTTCAAATCGAATGTAGAATGGAAGGTGTTGTTAGGAAAGTAGAAAAAACAAAGAGGTACAGATGTTTTGTAGTTAAATTAAAAATAAAAAATTAAAATAAAATAAACCTCCAGCTGTCACCTTAGCAACACATTTTCATTTCCAGGCTTCCAGCGTGTTTTAATCCCGACCGCCTGGTTGTCAGGAGGTGAGAATTCTCTCCAATATGACCTTCTGGTTCTTAGGGGTTTGCTTCCACCTTTGTGGAGCTGGACGGTGATGTCACTGAATTTTTTTTCAGCACATACCATGAGGGTTTACTGGCTAATGCCACATTCTTGTGCAATGGCTGTGATGAACTTGCCCTCTTTTCTCAGCTTGTCTCTTTTTTTCTTTCTTTTTTTTTTTTTTTTAAACATGCAGCATTTACAGGTCAGTCACATGACTGAGACCAAGAGTAGACATTCAGAAACTGATTTAAAGATTGAACCTAACCGAGTACACCTGGTCAACAAGCACATCTATTGATGTGTTCCAATATTTTTGATCACTTTGTAATGAGTAGAGGTACATTTTCAGGAAATTGAATTCTGATCTGTGGTTTTGTATTTATGTTTAGATCTCAACCCTTAAATGTATTGTGTGTGTGTGTGTGTGTGTGTGTGTGTGTGTGTGTGTGTGTGTGTGTGTACTTATCATTTCAAAATGATTACTTATAATTTTCAAAAACTTTTGAAATAAATAATTATACAAAAACACCAAGTTGTGCAACAGCTCAGGTATAACATAAGCCTTTACTGACAACTTCTGTCGTTTTCTCTTTCTGGTTTCTTCTTCTCTTGACTCGCTGATATTTTTATCGCTCTCTTCCATTTTGCAGCAACAGAACGTCTCCCTCAAATCAATACACAGCGAACTGTTTGCGCCTCCTTCCGCTTTGTGGGTGACGTAAGCGCTGCTTTTTCTTTGTCTGTGTTTACTGGCGGCTTGTATCCGGAAGTGCGCTGCGTCACGCCAAACTAATAATTGCGCAAAAACATAACGCAAGCTTTTAAAATGAATTAAAAGAAGCTTTGAGGCAGAAGATTTTGCCTCAATCATTTTTTGTAATCGAGTTACTCGAGGAACTGTTTCAGCCCTATCGCAATATAAGTTTTCGCCTCCAGAGAGATATATATTATATATATATTTTTTTTGTGTGTGTGTGTGTGTGTGTGTGTGTGTGTGTGTGTGTGTGTGTGTGTGTGTGTGTGTGTGTGTATGTCTCTGCAGTAATCACTTCCACCGAAACCACAAGTTAATGGAGCTGATATTCTAAAGTGTAAATATAAAGTAAATCTGGTTTTGAGTTTCTCAGGACCCTCCACCACCTCCATGGTTTATTCTCCTCACCTTTTGGCTACAGAGTACCGCTAAGAGTTACCGTTACCGCTAAAAACTACTTTCACCTCTATTAATTACTCTACCTGTCGGTTGCCGGCTCTGCCAGTCACGGTTGGTTAGTTCCTCTGTGTGGGCGGAGCAAAATAACTGGTTAAATAAAGAAACAAATAATAATCTGTTGATAATGAATGGTGTTTGTGGAACTGCTGTATAAAAGCCATATCGCACTCGAGGTCGTGCTGTTGTACTGAATATCAGCACGGCTGTGATGCGGTGGTAGGCACGGGGGCGCAGACCGACTACTGAAGATATTGCAGCCGTGCTGATATTCAGTACAACAGCACGAGTGTGATATGGCTTAATTCACCAAGAATTAAAAGTTTTTGCAGCTTTTTAAAGTTTTGTAAAAGGAAAAAGGATTAAACAATGGACGTAATGTTGGATTAGTTTGTTAGCTAGTGTTTAATCTGCTAATTAATACACACAAAGTTGACATTAGGGAACTGTGTAGTTGTGTGGTAAAGCCTTATGCTTTTTCATTTGTTGCTTTGGCTGGTTATTAGTGCTGATTTGTTAAGTGAAACCAGCACTACGACATTTCCACATTGTCTTCCAAAGTAGTCTGAGATTTTATTTAAAAAAAAAATTTTTTTAATACCATCTCGCCTAGCTGACTCAGGAGCGTTCCCTTTCCCAGAGCGGTTATGAATGGCTTCCGGGATTTTATTCGACACCAGTGCAGCGAAAGGTCCTCCGACGTGGACGGCGACTAAAATAAACGCACTCGCTGCCAAAAGCCACAAATCCTTTCATTCCTGAGCGCTAACCAACAGCTAAAATAAATCCTGAACAGCTTCCGCGTTTCCTGGTCCTTCGGCGGCGGAGGTGGCGCGAGAGCAAGCGAAGGGTCGTCCATGTGGGTTTTGGCCGAATCGGATGTCTCGAACGACTTGAACGTCCTCTCACCTCCTCTTCCTCCTCCTCCTCCTCCTCCACCCCCGCTTCACTCAGGAGGAATGCAGGCACGTCTTTCTCATGCTAATCCATCTCCTGAAGTTACACCGCGATCCCAGGCTTCAGGAAAAACCTTTAAACATGGTGAAATATTCACACGCTGCTCCTTTTACCCTGCCAGTGTCCAGGTTTAATTATTCCACCAGAGCGCTGGAGTTTCCTGTACGAGGCCACACACTGTGGTGTTGCGCAGTCTGGCCTCTTTAACTCCAAAATCCAATTTTTACATTTAGGAATCTATATTTAGTTTGTATTTGAGGTGGTAAAATGTTGCCGTTAAGCTTTAATCCTACAGGTGGCGTGATGTAAATTTATTCACACATTGGCAGGCAGCACAGTGGTTTATTTAAAATAAAATAATAATAAAAAATAAAATAAAGGATATTGAATCAGAATATTTGTATAACCAGTACGAATCGAATCTGCACCAAAGTATTGTGATATCGTATCGCTAGTTGTTGGCGGTTCATGTCCATGTAGATAATAGTGTTACTACCAATTATGACTTAATTGTTTAATTAATCATGATTAGTGATGTTTTTTTTTATAATGTTTTTGGAATACTTTTTATTTGTAAAAATCTATACACTTAACACCTCATGCACTTTTATTTCAGTTCTATTATATTGGCGGATTTGTACATATTGTAAAATTTTTAGCTTAAAGTTTTCCATATTTGTATCATTTTCATTTATTTCATTTCCATAGTGAATTCTAAGGATATATTTTTTTTTTAAATGTAATTGTACTCTTTAGTGCAATTCATTCTTGTTTGTATAAACATTTTATTGCTTATCATCGTTTTAGGGCCGCAACTAACGCTTATTTTAATAATCGATTAATTGGTCGATTATTTTTTCGATTAATCGATGAATCGGATTTTAAAAAAACAACAACCCTTTATTCAAAAACAGAACTAAAATTTTTAGAAAGTGCACAAACATGTTGCTCCTTGAGCTGTTATAATAATAATAAAATAAAATAAAAATGGACTAACACAAAAACATAGACATGTATGCTTTACATCTGTTAAATATATACAGTTGAACCTTGGATTATGAGCATAATTCGTTCTGGAAGCAGCTCGTATTCAAAACACTTGTAAACCAGATTTTATTTTTAAAAACACACTGACGGAATCACTGCTGTAAAGTAAAAATAAAAGAAATTAACCTGCATTTACCTTTGAAAATAATAATAATCACGGATGTTGATTATACCAGTAAGAGACGAGCACTAAGACCCAGCAGAGACCGAGTGTGTTCACGTCGCTCCGCGCTCAACTAAAGTAAAAAAAAAAAATATATATATATAACATTTTCAAATGTCTCCGCGACACAGTGAATCAATTATGAAATTCGTTGCCAACGCTTTATGTAATCGATTTAATCGATTCGTTGTTGCAGCCCTACATTGTTTGTGACACAATTTTGAGATTTGAATTCGAAGTTTAAAAATCTGTTCATTTTACTGCTGGAATATTCCAAAGAGGTTCTTTTGTTTTTCTTTAAGAAAAATAAATTAATAAAAAAAATAAATCCTGTGGTGCTTGGTACCTAAAATTTTATTTTCGCTCGATGATAAAATCATGGCTCTGGATTTTTTTTTTCACGCTTTCTGACTCGCTTTAGATTCGCTAGCTAATTGAGTTGAGGGGAAAAAATTGAAAAAGTTTCGCATCGTGATTCTTATAAAAAAATATTCTAAGAAATCGATTCTTGAAATTTATATACGTTATATATGTTTTTATTTGAGGTGGTAATGATGTCGCACGAGTTCCTCTATAATCCTACAGGCGGATTATAGAGGAACATCTACACTGTTCACACTCTGACAGGCAGCACAGCGTCCTATGCGGTTGTAGCAAACTATTATTTACATTTAAGTTTATGAATCGTTAAAAAAAAAATCTTTCAAAAATTGGGATAATCCTAAAATTGCGATACTTCGAGAATCGCAATACAAACTGAAGTATCGGGCGGGCGGGCGGGCATAGAGATCGTTATGTTTAGGGTTTGCAGCAGGACACAGAGACCTCGTGTGTAGATGTCGATGTTTCTAAGTCGTTAAATTTGTGTTTTTTTATTTCCCTGGATTAAAAGTGTATTAAAGAACTGCGGGACTTTTTTCGACTCTGATGAATGAGTTGTCGATCCCACGACCTGAGAGTAATATATCCTGACAGCACTCGGGTGGCCGTCCGTGTAACAAACCCGTTTACACGCTCGATTAGCTCAGAGCTGTCCGATACAAGACAAAAACATTTACACACACACACACACACACACACACACACACACACACACACACACACACATGCCGTTTATAGAGTGCTGCGCTGGACATTCTTTCTCTCTCTCTCGTGTGTGTGTGTGTGTCAGTCACAGAGGAGGTCTGACCTGCTAGAAATGTGCACAGGATACAAAGTCGCACAATAGACAGGAAATAAAGGGGGGTGTTGTGGTGGTGGCGGCGTTTGTGAGATCGAGTAACAGAAACCGAAGCGCTCTTGTACCCTGCCCCCCCCACCAACCTCCCCCCCCCCCCCCCGTGGCATGTGACGCGTGAGTCGCACTTCCCGATTTTCACCAAGCCTGAGAAAGAGATCATTGAAACTGGCTCACTTGGAGCCGCATACAGGACGCCGGGTCGCCTGGGTCACATAGACGCTCTGAAGAGTTGGAAAAAATCTCACTCTCTCTCTCTCTCTCACACACACACACACACACACTTTCCCGGCGCACGGAGCCGGAGTAGCGCTCGCCGCGCTTCCTCGTTAAGGCATCGTAACGGTTAATCAGCACATCTCTCCCGCATTCCTCTCGTCTGTCTTAGTCATCCCGTCGCCATGGTTACCAGACAGAGCAGCGATTTTTCTTTGGAGGCGACGCATCGCTTCGGCGCGGCGACAAAACGGACACCATGACGAGAGCCCGGGGTTTAGAAAAGACGAAAGACGAGACCGTCTGTTTTTATCGATTTACATGAAAAATGCTTAATTTCTTTTTTTTAGGAAGCTTTTCATTTAATCTGTGTTGTGATGCACAATGATTATGATTTACTGACATTTTCGTAGACGCCCCCTTCACCCAGAGCGACGAGATTCATCTGATCAGTAGAGGTTTAAAGGCCTTCCTCAGGTAGAGGTAGATGATGATGATGAGGTTTAAACCCCATGACCTTCTGATCAACAGTTGGTGAGGAGTCGTTTGCCTCGGACGGATCTACAGTATCAGAGCTAAATCTTTTCCAGCGTCTTCAGGACCGAGGTGTCCGTGCGTTTCCTGTTTCTCATTCGTAGCAGGACGGAAGCTCGATATGCGAAGCAGTCAGTCATCGTTCCTTCCTCCGAGAGCGTTCCCATGCCAGCGCCGAAACCCAAACTGACGGCTTTTATTTTAGACAAAAGGAAGAGCCAGTGAGTCAGTCGTGGAGAAGTCTGAGAACGTCCACGGTCCCTCGTCATGCATATTAAAGCTGCCGGAGACTCTCTGACTCTCTCTCTCTCTCTCTCTCTCTCTCTCTCTCTCTCTCTCCCTTTTTGGTATTGTTGTTTGAACCGTGATGAAAAGTGGCAATGCTATTGCGTACCGTGCTTAAAAAAAACAAAAAAAAACGTTTTCCCCTCCTGATCTCAACTGAATTTTGTGTATTTCTAATCAGAAGTGACTCTCTCTCTCTCTCTCTCTCTACTTTCGGAAATATCAGATCCAGTTCCCTTTTTTTCTTTTCTCCTCTCTCTCACATCAAACACATCATTAGGCTTTTGTTCGTCGTACTCGTCATGCCGGGGATTTGAGCGAAGCCGCCCTCAGATCTCCATTTTTTTTTCCTTTCTTTTTTTAAACAATAGGATTTGTGCTAAATGAGGGGGTTAAAAAAAAAAAGACGAGTAGGCGACCTTTTATCAAAATAAGCCCGTGCAGCAGGAGTGTTACTTCGGGTTCAGCGGCGCGACTTTCACGCTTCGACTCGCCTCTGACTCCAGGTAGCGCCGACTGAGGGGTGGAGAGGTGAGATCGAGGCCAGGTGAGTGAGCGAGCGAGTGATGGCGCAGGATCGCTGAAGGACACAGAAACATCTGGAGAAGGAGGCGGAGTCACACGGTGCGATGGCGGGGAAGTACCGAGTGATTATAAAACAATGGGGTTATTGCTGTAGCCGTAGTGTAAGGGGGTGGTTTTCCCACTGTACACCCAGCACTCCCAGGATCCACCCCAAACCCACCCAGGACTTCCCCCAACCCCCCTTTTTTTGATTTTTTTTTGTTTATAAAAAGTTTACTACTAAGTTCCTACTTAAGACGACTCCTTTTTTTTTTTTTTTTTTTGTCACCTCAAGATAATAAATTTTGTCATCTTTTCCATCTTTTAATCCATAAATGTCAGTTGGCCTGTCAGTTGGTCGAAACACGCCTCAGTCACCGCAAGCTAACTGGCTTAGATTTAGCCTTGCTAAAACGCCGAGGTGGCTAATGTTAATTTGTATGCTAACGCTACTTTGCATTAGGTTGAACTCATCAGTCACCCACATCCTACACGTCAACACGTGTCAATCAACTTCCACGTTTCCTGTCGTAAAGTTACACTGCAGCGATTCCAGTTAGATGAAGTAATGCGTCGGGGACGGCTAGCGGTGTGACGCCTGCTGTGAGGCTGTCAATCAAATCAGCCACGCCCAAACATTATGTAATTTTTAATTGCTAAATCTAGCTGTTGAGACCAAAACCAATGTTTTTGTTTTTTTTGTTTTTTTTTACTATTCTGCAAACATGTTTGTGTTTATAAATTTGTGCATTTTATTAAGGGCCTCTATGAAGTTTGGCTCACTTTAGTCCCTAGTGGACATTTGAGGAACTGCACATTTTTTTGCACTTCCATATCAAACTAATGTTTCAGAACCGGAGGCCACCCCTTGATTTGAGCCCTGTAGTGCTCCATAACATTGATCCTACCACCACCCTGCTTCACCACGGACATAGTATAGTTGATGAACACTCTTGTTTTTTTTGGATTAAAACCTTCAATTTGTAGAAGCTCTCATGGGATGTAGGTGGGTTTGGGTGCTTTTTCATGAGGGAGAGCTTCTTCTGTTTGGTCGCGTTTCTCCATAACCCAGACATGGGTCACGTTTAGGGCGTGAGCAATCCTTCGCCAGGAATTTCTAGAGATTCCATAATGTTGCTGTAGATCTCCTGCCATCCTTCCTGATGATGATAAGTCTGTTGTGTCGATTACACAGGGACGTCCTGTTCTTCATGATGTGCTTCTTTTGACAAACTGATGGCCTTCACATCTAATGTTATCAGGGACATACTCTGTAAACAGATGAAACCATGGAGTCCAGGACTTCCTCTAGGATGATGATGATCCTTGGATTTTTCTGCAAAAAAAAAAAAAAGAACAATTCATTAAACACCCTGGCAAATTTTTAAAAAGAGTTTGTATACCCACAATAACTCACTCTCTTTATATTTTTTGTGTTTGTGTTCCCCTGCTCAGAAGATGATGAGAACGAACTTCAGAATGTCCCTGGTCCTCTAAAGAAGGTTGTTTTTTATTTATTTATTTTTATTTAGTTTTCCTCTTCTTTTTCCTGAACCCTTAAAGCTAAAAGTCTTTGATAGAGCTTTGATAGAAAAGTCCCAATTTAAAATCAGGTGTAAACACCGTGCACAAGAACGACACACTCCTCCAGACTTGGGGAAGAAATCCAGCTGCAAAGTTCTTTTAGATGTTTCCTTTTTTAAACAGCTGAACTTCTGCCATGTTTTTTCTTTTCTTCCCCACATTTTGGTTTTACTAGAAATGTAACTGGATTGGCCTCCTCATCTGCTTGAATTCTAAGATGTAGAGTGAGATATTGTACAACGTGATTTTATCTGAGCTTCACCAGGTATTTAATTGATTTCCATTCATGATTTATTTATTTATTTTCACAAAGTTGACGGTTTAGTGCTTCTCCTCCTTCCAGGTTTTCATAATGTGTTTAAGGGTTCTTAACCCAGTTCCTGTAACTTCTTATCAATAATGTTAAATCTCCTAAGTTGTTTTCTTTGCTTGATGCAGCCCAATAATTTGACCTTTCTGAAATAGTGACTTTTTATTTATTCATTTATTTTTTTTGTGGAGGCCAGGCGGTGTAGAATAGTTTTTGATCTTGTGATGAACGTGACCGAACCTGCATTAGTGTTGCGCCGAGGTCCGGTTTCATCCAACCAGCAGTTCATCCAGGGTTTAGTTCATATCTAATAACACGATATATTCAGATAATAACTTCATATTCAGACGAGGTAGTGATGCTTTTTTTTTTGTACATTTTCTTGCTGGAAATCAATATTTATTACTATCTTTTATCTAAAAGAATAATGCAAAATAATAATCCGTGACACACAGGTTCAGAGTCTCATCTCGACGCTCGGACGTCCGATCCGATCCCCACAGTTCCAAAACTTCTGCACCGCTGTGGAATTTTCTAATCAGAGAACTAGGAAGATAGAGAGAGAGCTGGACGGCGGCGGTCGTGATAAGGACGGCCGAGTTTAGCCGCTAATCTGTTCGCGCTGTGTTTCAGGAAGCAGGAGGACGAGCTGAAGTGTGTAGCGCGCGGCCTCGGCTTAAACACTCGGTACTCATCGGTAGCCCCGTTGCGGAGTTAGTGTCGGGGTGTTTACTTTACCTCATAAAAAGAAAAGGCAGTGCGCTTAAAAATATCGCCACCCTTCATGTCACACTGCAAAAATCCAGAAACCGACGTGCCACGATTACCGACACCCCTGGAAATCATCAGCACTGTAGGCATCTTTCCCAGTTTATAATGTACATTTATTTATTTATTTTATTTTTATCCATCTTATCCATGACTTCCTCCTGATTAACTGGGATGTAAGTATGAGGTGACACAGGGCCCAAAGATAAACAGAACACACAGACTCGCTAAAGGAGAAGCGTGTTGATCTCGAGTCATAATAAGTCGTCATAATAATTCACTATCATCTGATTGATATGATGTGTGGACATGATTTAAATTTTTGTTTTGTTTTTTAAAGTCACTGTGTTAAGTCGTGGAGTTAAAGCGTATCAGTTAATACTTGTTTGAGTTTGGATGCCCCTCCTGTCAGTCACTTTATAGACCTTAAGCCTCAAGGGGTGGAGCTTCTTAAACATGGGCGGGAAAAAGTCAAGTATTTAAGAGTTAATCAATCGTGATAAAGACTAAAGGAGGAGCAGGATACGACATTTTACTAAATTCAATAGTGAAAGGCGGCATATCATCAGAACGTCGAGGCGTGACGTTAACCGTTTAGCAGATCAGCAGCGTTAAAACAAAAACACAACCCGAGTTCATTAGAGTTTTGTGGTTGATCGTTTTCTTATGAAAATAGTTACCTGTCGCGATGAGCTCTCGCGTTAATGACGTCTATTAATACATAAAGTACGAACTGAAACCTTCAACTGTCTGATAGTAGCGGCAATCGAAGTACGCATTGTTCGACACACGCTTTGTTTGTAGCTACGTTTGTGTTGTTCTTTTGTGGCTACCTATGACGGATTTTTTGCTTGTTGGTTGCTATGTTCGAGGTTCGTTCTCTGCTTGTAGCTACGTTTGCTGAAAGTTCTTAGTTCTTTTGTCCGTTTGTAGCTACGTTTAAGGTACACTTTTGTGTTTGTAGCTACGTTTAAGGTACACTTTTGTGTTTGTAGCTACGTT
>JAQMYJ010000020.1:17838186-17852445 GCA_030014305.1 Clarias laeviceps
CTCACACTTCACCAACCCCCCCCCCCCCCCCCCATCTACTTTCGGGAGACCCAGTGACAGGAACACGACCTTGCGTTTACGTCATACGCCGGTTACACAACGCCGGTGTCCTGAAGCCTGCTAATGAAGAGTCCCTTCCTCCATTCGTCTATTCGTCCTCAATCGAATTAAACTCTAAATCGGTTTGTCCTCCGGGTCGAACCTGGAGAGAACGAGAAGGGGATCAATGTAACCGCAGTGTGACTTCGTCACATGTCACTCCGTTACACTCCTCCTCCATCTCTATTTTAGATTTTTTTTTCTTTTTCCCCTCCTCTCTCCATCTCTCTCATTAAGGTTAACCCGCTAGCATCGGCACGCCACGGCAGCAAAGGCTCCGCAGGCGGTTGCTAGGCAACTAAGAAAACTGACATTTCGGAGCCTATCCTGAATGTGTCATGAGGGAGATTCTCATGGTGCATTCATGCCGCATTTCTTACTGTGTGTGTGTGTGTGTGTGTAAGCACAGCACGTTGAAAACACTACTGTAGTTTTAATAATTGATGATTTAAAATTAGAACGATCCCAGCTTGTCAGTTTATCAGAATTTCCCAAAAGGCTCTTTTTCCCAGTTTTTCTGAAACTGCCTGATTTGGTTTATACGTCCAAGCGTGAGCGATAAATACAGCAGTGAGTTGCGTCACTAACTAATTATTACCACACTGAAGAGTTCAAGAGTCTTCCTTCAGCTGTGGAGGATTTGTTTACGCCCCTTTCGTGAGGATATCATGCAGGAAGAGACACCGAGCCAAGGTTCTGTTTGTGTGGTAACGGTGGTGCCAGTTGGGCTCGTGACCTTCTAGGGACTCGGACTTTAATATGACTAGTAAAGGATGGTCAAGGAAAAGAAATTCGTTTTTCTTGCACGCAATCCTAAAACTTTTGAAAAATCAGCTTGGGTCACATGGTCTGAATCCAGTTGAGGCACGTTGCATAAGGGTTGCTTATGTTATACATATGATACAGAAGTGTGTGTGCGCTAAAGAAGCTACTTCTGAAGTTTATGCAACATGCAAGTGACCAGTCCCGCTTCCCTAAAAATTTCAAGTTGCTAACTACAGCCGTTTTCAAGAGATGATTTTATATGAGCCCCAAAAATGCCCATTTTTCAGAGTTGTTCTGCCTCACTTAAAACAATAATCTTTTAAAATGCTAATTATTCATATTTCTTTGAGCATTGATACTAAAATTGGTGTAAGCTTCTAGAAGTATATGAAAAGAAAAATAAAATAAAAAAGTTGCTTACCTTAAAAAGCAAAAAAAAATATTTGTAGTGTCCGTAACCATGTCAAATTCATGTTGCAATATCTCAACAATTTTGCATTTCAAAATATTACACTTTTTCAGGTTTGTGTCTTTTACATGTGAAATCTAAATCGGCCACGTTTCATCTGAATGACAGTTAAGACCGTTAAAAGATTTGTTTAAAAAAAACAACAAAAAAACCAGACACTACATAAACTTATCTGATAAAAATATAAATTTGTATGCATATTTACAGAAAAATGAAGCATGGAGCGGGAGATAAGAAGCATTAAGTGTTTATCAAAAATTGTTATATGATCCTATCTGAAAATTCACCTTTTCACCTTGATGAGACACTTTTCAGCAGTGACCCCATGTTTTGGAGCTGCAGTAGTTGAAAGGGAGCAGTCAGTGATTTCAGAAAAATGTGATAATACACGTTGATGTCTCTCTCTACACTCAATCTATAACTTGAATAATATTACTCGCTCAGAGCGGAAACTCCATGATCTCCAAGATCAGTAAGCCGAATGATGTGGGTCAACAAAGTGGTGTCTTTTGTTTACCTTCTAGACATGTTGTCTGTCAACTTGGAAAGCTCCTGCATTTTTACTGACTTTCACGTGTTCGTCCCCAAAATCAGTCAATACGTTGATATGCACAGTTAAGTCTAACGTTAGGTGGTTGTAGGCCGTTTAATTGTCGTCCTGACCTTGTCCTGTTGTACAAACTCGGCACGAGAGTCGATTTATTGAGTGAAGTATGTCTGACTCTGTTACCACAGGTGGCGATACGCCGCCTTCATCTTGTTAGTGCAGTATCGTATTCCCAGTTGGCCTGTTGAAACAACAGACCAAGGCAACAGGCCAAACGAGTAGTAATTCATCAAGCGGTGAAAACGCGGACAACTTTAACGCGCTGTACCTGATGCTATCCCTTGTGTTTAGAGAGTTTTCCGAAAGCCGGGCGACATCGCTGTTAATGGTTAGCAAGTTCTGTGTCTGATTGAAGTACACGTTTAACGAGTAGCTCGGTGACCTAGAGTCTGACTTTGAGAACGTTTAATTTTAACTTTAAATTTAACTTCCTATTAAGCTCCTCCTGAACATTTAACTCTTTTTTTTTTATTTTTTTTTTTTATATGCATGAGTAACAAGGATTTTGTACAATTCTTTAGGCAGCCATAAGATTAAACATAACATTTCAGGAAGTACTAATACGTTTAGTGCGTCAGTGACTGGCTCCTGGCACTTGGTGAACTAGAGGTGTTTCTGCTGGGCTCGAGGCCATTAATGTTATTGATGAAGTGTAACAGTGAATTATACCCTGGCTCTAAGTGCATCGTTAATTATTATAGAAGAGTGATTAAAGAATAGTTAGCCCTTTTTCCTTCCAGGGTTTGTCTTCTTGGAGCTGCTCTGCTGTGTAAGCTACTCGCAGCGTTATTGCAAGCGGTACAGTGTGTGCAGTAAAGCTTAAAGTATCCATTAATGTGGTCTGATGTGGTCTTCCTGCTGGTGATGCTTTTCAGCGATGTACATCACTCCATCTTTTTCTTTTTTCTCTTTTCTTTCTTTTATAGATTTCGCTCGCAGAACTGATGGAGAAGGATCACTGATCACTTTGCCGTGTTGCCACGCGGCCTGATTCCCCTTAATACAAAGACCACTGCTTCTTTTATTCTGCATCCTCTTGTGCCATCGTACTTGGCCCTGGCCTTCTAGTTAAGTGGCAGTGCGTGACCTCCAGAGATTCTGAGTATTCTGCAAACATGCTCCAGTGCTGAACTCTGACTGCTGACTTCACCATGACGAGCTTGAAGCGTTCGCAGACCGAGCGCTCTGTGGGGGGCTCTGTGCCCGCCTCAGACGAGTTTTACACTCGCCGCCTGCGTTTGCCCAACGGAGGGGCGCCTCCACCACGTAGCGAGAGCACCCACCTGTCCGGAGGCACGCCCGGAGTGCCCAAAATGGGAGTCCGGGCACGGGTAGCAGACTGGCCCCCGAGGAAAGATGGTGGTGGTGGTGGCGGTGGCGGCGGAAGTGGTGGTAGCAGTGGAAGTGGGAGTGGTAGGAGCAGTGGGAGTGGCAGTGGAGGAGGAGGCAGTGGAGGAGGAGGCAGTGGTAGCGGCGGTAGTGGTGGTAGCGGTGGTAGCGGCGGTGGTGGTGTGTGGCACATTACAGTGGAGACCGACTCACCGTCCACCACTTCTGGGAGCTCCCAGAGCAACCTCACTGCCAAGCTTGGTCACCTGATCAGTCCACAGGATTCGTCCATGCTGCGCAATATTCAGAACACGCTAAAGAACAAAATCCATAGCAAAGGCAAAGACAACCGCTTCTTGTCCCCAGACGGTTACTTGGGCTCACCACGCAAGGGCATGCGTCGCATCCGCCAGCGCAGCAACAGCGATATCACCATCAGTGAGCTGGACGGTGATGGCAACGAGGGCTGGTCGTTTTCCGGCTGGACACCGATGCACCGCGAGTACGGCAGCACCTCCTCCATCGACAAGCACGGCGTCTCTGGAGAGAGCTTCTTCGATATGCTTAAAGCCTACCAGACCGATGATCCCGACCAGCGTAGCCCCGCTCCCGAGAAACTAAGCGAACTGCTTACCGTGGCGCACAAGCAGACTGCTCTCGACCTGCCGGACGGGCCTCTAGGACCCCCACGAGGCAGCCCTGCGAGTCGCCTCAAGGAAAGAGAAAAGCACCTGAAACGCCGATCCAAATCCGAAACCGGGGGCGAGTCCATATTCCGCAAGTTGCGAAGCGTGAAGGCAGAAGGCGATTCCTCCCGAGCAGGTTCGGACGCAGAAGACGGGAAGTCTGAGGACGCGGGCCCTCCGCCAAAGCCCTGGGTCTGCCAGAAGGGTTTTGCCCATTACGATGTGCAGAGTGTTCTGTTTGACCTGAACGAAGCGGTCCAAAACCGACAGAGTGCCTCCAAAAGGAAGAACACCACTACCGGAGCCTCAGCCGCCGCCGCCGCTTCTGCCTCCACCTCCTCCTCTTTATCGTCCAATCAGAGCGGGGCCTACGGATCCCCCTGCGGCAGCCAAGAAGAGCTCAACGCCAAGGACGGACCAGCGCTGGACCCTGGCGATGACAAGAGTAACGATCTGGTCCTCAGCTGCCCCTGCTTCCGTAATGAGATAGGAGGCGAAGGCGAGAGGAACATCAGCCCTTCGAAGCAAAGCAGCGCCGGTGGTGGATCGGCGAATTCCTCTAGGGACGAGGACGGGTCCCGTGAGGCGCCCAACACGCATTTTAGTAACGCGGGTGTGGCTGTCCTGGAAGCTCCCAAAGATGGGAAGAGCGTTCACCACGAGAGGGGGAAGAGCAACATCTTAGAACATGTCGACTTGGGTTCCTATTACTACCGAAAATACTTCTATTTGAGAGGTGAGTCTGGGTTTTATGTGTAATAGTTACTAACTGCTATTCTCGCCAAATAATAGTTCTAAAATCATAAACTAGCACACAGGGGTCGATTGCACCAACTTGGCATAGGTTCAGTCCACTTTAGTCTTGGTGTAGTCTTACTAGTCAGACCATAACTACATTAGTGAGGTATACTTTTTAAGATGCAACTCAAGCCCATGTTAAAGCTAGGCTACTCTGTCCAGTGGGTGAATCTGGACACGTATGCAATTTTCCAGAGCCGAAGAGATCCGAGTCAGTGGCGTGACGATAATTTCTAGCTTGTAAGGATTTAATGAGGGGCGCGAAACAAATCAGGCAATACTGCAGATTTTCTTGTTAGCATCTATGAACTTATTAGAATATAGCTGGTCTTTAAACGCGTTTTAAAATTGCACACTGCACCTTTTAAAAGTACTATATATATACAGTTTATATCATAAATTCTTGAGCAGACGAATCCCCGTTGTTGGTATCAGGGAGCCGAACCATTTAGCGGCATCCTGTTGTTTTTCAATCGTTCTCATATAACGGCATCAATAGCGTTGTATAATCTTTTCCGTCTATGGAGTTACACAAGCCTAAAACGAGCCTGCAGTTTGTTCTGATAAAAGGCCGTTACGTAACCATAGCGCAGTCATGTGAGCAGAATAGCAAGTCACTGTTTAAACTATGCATCAGTATGTCGGGTGTATCGATCGATTATAGCAGGCTAATAGGGGAAAAGTGAGCGCCATCATCAAAACCCATACTTCTGTCCTGGAATCGATATCTGGAGTTGCTCACACACACACGCACAGACACACGCGCACACACGCACACGGACAGACATATTCCTGCACTGCTAAATCAATAGTAACTTTTGAATAGTGAAATATTGCTGTGTTTGGTGAAATTGTAAAGGAATGCCATGGGATGATGCAGGATGCTGCCATGTTTTTTTTTTTTTCTTTTCCCCCTGTAATAGAGCACTGGAACTATTTGGGAGTGGACGAGACGCTCGGGCCGGTTGCCGTGAGTCTTCGGCGGGAAAAGCTGGACGATCATAAGGAGCACGGGCCGCAGTATAATTACAGGGTCATCTTTAGAACCAGTGAGGTGAGTAGTCACTAAACACATAAAAAAAAAAAAAAAACATTTATTCCTTCTCTTTTCCCATAAGTTCATATCTGTATCATCTTTTGTGTCTCGTCCAGCATATTTGAAACTTTTCCTATTCACACGATCAGCGTTTTGGGAAGATCTTTCACCACATGAGCAGCATCTCTTTTATATACATCTTTGTATCTCCATCAATACAGATTCAGCATTGTCTTTGTGTACACAGTTTAATTTAAAATACAGCAGAACGAACTCGGCATACAAATTCTATTCGGTATGGAAGCGAGTTCTTAAGGCGAAGGTTAATATTGCACTAAGTATTTTTTTATAAGAAATAATGGAAATGCAGATAATCGTTCTGTTCCCGCCACCCAAAATATGACCCATGTTACAAAACAATGCGCAAAAGATCACGTAGCTTTTGAATGCATGCCAGAGGCGATGCTGGTTGACTTTTGAAACGGCTTTCACTTGCTGAAAAAAAAACATTTTTGATCAACATTTTTTTTTGTTGCTAAATTTAATTCGTAAGGCGAAAACTCGTAAGGTAGGTTCGTATGCCAAAGTTCTGCTGTAGAGTAAGTCCCCAACATACAAACTCTTTCGTTCCTGAGAACTCGTTCGCAAGTCCAGTTGGTTCGTAAGTCAAACCAACATTGTCTAGGTACTAGGATACTAACACAACTGGTTCTTTAAAATCGTGCTGAAGGTTGAACGATTCATATTAAAGGAACAAGCGATGTCTGCCATCTTTTCGCCTCTCTCCATCCTCTCAATTATTTTCACTTCTGTCTCAGAATCGTTATTCCTTGGCGCTTCTTAGCAGTACCAGCTTCGTAGCTGCTGCTTTTACGCTTGCTTCAGGTGTTATGCGCTTAAAAATGGCCCCCGTGCCGCGCATTGTTCCCCCACTAACGCGCCCCCCCATGCAAACATCATCTTCAAAGCATAGTTGCCGCGCCATTTCATTCAAAGACGTTCGCGCTTGAATAAAAAGGCCTGGTTGGCTTTGCCAGATCGGACATCATGGAGCTCCGGCGCATTGAACAGGCGCGAACACATGCGAACGTTTGTAACTCGAATGTTCGTACATAGGGTACTGTATTTTGAAAATGCTCCCGTAGGCATGCCAAGACAATAGGGGGCGATAGTATGTCTCAAACTGTTTAGCTGAGAGGTAGGGAAGGAGCAATGTAGAAAACAACGAATAAACCCATGAATAAAGGTTCTAAAGCAATAAATGGCAACAAAGTGCCTGTGTGTGTGTGTGTGTGTGTGTGTGTGTGTGTGTGTGTGTGTGTGTGTGTGTGTGTGTTGCTTGATCGTGTGCATCTACGGCTTAATCTACATTTTTAGTACAGTTTGTTTAGTAGTTTATTATATTTTTGATTTCCTTCCCTCAGTATGAAACATTTTCATTGACGCAAATGGCTATTTTTATATGGACATGGGAACAAAACACACCGAGCACAAACATACACTTTTTCTTATTTATTTATTTTTAAACACTACAGCTCCTCGGCTTACGTGTAGCCGCTTTTCAGCAGGCAGCAGCGATGATGAGAATTCAGCCCCGACGCCCACCTCCGTCTTATATAACGCTCTCAGAAGCAGCTGCCAAAGCTCAGCGCGCATCACGCTAGTGCCCTAACTGGCCCACTGCCCCCATAATCACACCGAGATCTGGACAGATGATCTGGATCAGGTCCTCGCAATCAAAACTAAAAGAAGGAACAAGGCAGAGCTCTTAGGATCCTGATGGAGACGCCACGCGCTCCCGTCTCATATATATAGAAGCTACTTGTGATTCAGATGTTCTCTCTGATGAAGCTTAATAGCTTTGATCCTGACGTGACTCATGGCCCTGCGCGATGCCTTTTTTTTTTTTTTTTTTTTTCTGTGCTGCTATTTCCAGACACATTTTCCAGCATTTTTATGTTACCGTGAGCATTTTAAACCTCATACCGTTAAGGATATAACGGCCTGGGAACATCTCTGCCTCTCTTTATGATCATTAAAGCAATAACGCACACAGGTTGAGTAGCTGAAGTCACGTCATCATGCTCAAACGTGATCGTGTTCCTTTAGTTACCCCACCGATGGCGCTTTTTCTAGTGGAATATTACCCATAAATCCTAAACATTTGTCACCATTAACGCCACAAAGCAAGACATGCTATATACAGGTACTTATCATTATTATTATCTTTATTATTATTATTCCTTTGGCTTTGGGTACCGGTCTTACTCATGTACGATGCGAGCTGAGCCAGGATGTGTGGGCGGAGCTAGAAATGGCGCATTCACAGATGTCAGGATTTTAAAAAATAATAATTTATTAATCCACCTTTTTTTCCCCCCCAATTAAATTCATAATATTCTAAAGGTTTAATGTTTCATATTTATTTTTTTTTATTTATTCGTTCACACGTTTCTTAATTGCTTTTTATATTTTTGCATCCTTTCCTCCCACGAACCAAATGCAAATCTGAATGTGAATCTGGATTTGTGTTAGGAAACACGTGAAAGTGTACTTTACATACTAAAAGTATTGGCATCAACTGCTGTGTTTGATTGATTAATGGATAGATAGATATATTTTTTTGATCATGAAGGAAATTTCAATCATCCAGTAGCGAGTATAGTAACCCAATTGCATACATTCAACAACTACAACAACAAAAAACTATTATATGACTGTGAACAGCGAGTCTGGTTTGAAAGGAGAGATGTTGGATGTAGAACTGAGGGTGAGTAGCAGCACAGGGACCATCGTGACCAATAATCCCAATCACATCCTCTGGCATTGTGGAGGAATTTCCTTCAGGATCAATGAATCTGTTCATCAGTCCAAGGGAGGTGTTAAACCCGTGCATGTCCCTGGGGACAAACCATTTCCTGACTCTTTAAGCCCTGGGCACATGGGCAGCCATTAAGTGACAGTTTTCTACAAAACTTTCCCGATTAAAGTAAACACGTTCTTGTCTGCGAGACAGAAACCCAGCAGCGTTCAAGATTGTTCATTTGAATTTGTTGCCAGAGTTCATTTCACACTGCACGACTACTGGTACGTGAGGGTGTGCGAACACGTGCGAGGCGTCCTCACTCTGTGCGCTGGACCTTTCGATTTCAGTAACGGACGACGCCTTTCCAGGACAAAGCTGCTGCACCAAGAACTGACGTTCCTAAGGTTGGGTATCGTTCGTTTTAAAAAAAATTAAAAACAATTTACGATTCCGGTGCCAAATCGATACTTTTTTAAAATGGTATCGGTACCTAAATGGTGCCTGAACTGATACTTCACATTAAAAAACATTAAACACTGACATTAACAACTTTTATTAAAAGTTTAAACTATACATAAATTATACACCTATTTACATGATACCTAAACCAAACTACAGTAATTTAACAAAAACAGCACAGTATTGATTCTCTCGGTATGGTGTGTGTGTGTGTGTGTGTGTGTGTGTGTGTGTCTGCCTCTGCTTTTTACCTCATCCTGTGTGTCCTCACACGTGTCCCCAGGTTTGATGCGTTTCACCCTTTACACGCTATTGTTGAAGGACATTTGTTCGAATGTCACGGTGTCAGAATCCTTTGTTGTGAAGTCCAGCCACACGTAAATAATAAATTCACCTGATAAACAAACTTTTCAAAGTTTTCTGAGTTTCTAAGCCCTGTCCACATGGCAGACATCGAGTGAAAAGTTTTCTTCTCTTCATTTCTACAAAACGTGTAATTTTTTAATTTTTTTTCACGTGGTGATGATGATGCTTCTTAGGTTCGTTTCAGAGAACCAAAGGGGAAATATCCCAATCGATCGATCAGGCCGAAAACAACATATCAGCACCAGGTTTCAGTGCAGGTTGTGCAGATTATTTTGGAAACTGAAATGACAATAGTGATCAGGGGTTTCTCTTCTGAAAGAAAGCAGGGTGACGAGAAGACGTCAACTCATTCCTCGATACCTTTCCAATCTCCCTTTTTGTTTACAGCCGTGGCGTTCTGGCAGCTGGCCAGTTCTTTAGGCTACATTATTAGCTTCACAATGCACATACCGACCTGATTAATGCACGTTTAACACTGTGGCGTTCGCACCCAGACGCTCCCGTCACCCGACACACTGACGCAAAACGGCTAAAACAATCATTGTGCTAAACGGTGCATAATTTTGACTTTTCGTTCAAGTTGAACGTTTCTCCCGTCGTTCACCGGTTTCTGTAGACGCGCACTTGTACCCGGACACTGCAGAACTGTTCATGAGCTTCGAGTGTAAGCACAAAAACCAGGTAATTAAAATGTCAGGGTATGACAGAGGGCTCTTTCATCCTCTCCTCAGCTACCAGGTCATACGGATCGATGGCATCGATCTCTACAAGTTTCTCCAAATACCTCCTCTGGTCGTGGGCTTTTAACTTCTCCCTGTAGGGTGGTTTTATTTATTTATTTTTCCTTTAGCTTTTCCCTTTCTCCGTCTCCTCACTAGAGGAAAAACAACAAGCAGCTCTCAACATGGCAACCTACCTACCAGTTTTAGCACTAAGGATGTTCGCCTTCCCGAAATGTATCGCGGTATGAAAGCAGGAGTCATGATGAGACTTGTGCACTATTTGAGCCAACAAATTATAAACCTTCTATCTAAGGATTAGCATTTTCTGAGAAATTAACCTCTTTCTTAAAAAAAAAAAACTTTCTCTCCCTCTTCACCTCCAGCTCACGACTCTGCGCGGCTCCATCCTGGAGGACGCCGTTCCCTCCACGTCTAAGCACGGCCTGGCTCGCGGCTTGCCCCTGAAGGAGGTCCTGGAGTACCTGGTCCCCGAACTAAACGCCCACTGCCTCCGTCTCGCGCTCAACACGCCGAAAGTCACGGAGCAGCTGATGAAACTGGATGAGCAAGGGGTAACCTGCGCGCACACACTTCTCTCTAATTATCGTTAATGAGCACTCTGACACAGCCATGATGATGATGATGATGATGGAGCTGCTCTGCTCTCGTGCTCTGTGCGTCTCTGTCTAGTTGAGTTTCCAGCTGAAGGTTGGGGTGATGTACTGTCTGGCCGGCCAGAGCAGCGAGGAGGAGATGTACAACAACGAGGCGGCCGGACCCGCGCTCGAGGACTTCCTGCAGCTGCTCGGGGAACGCGTGCGCCTCAAAGGGTTCAGCAAGTACCGCGCTCAACTCGACACCAAGAGTGAGTCCGGCGGTCATCGCATCGTAGCGCCATGAAGCTGCGGTTCATCACAGATTTTATTATTTTATAATGATATCAGCTGAAATAAAGCCCAGATCAGGCATCCTGAAAACATCCTGCTTCAGCGCGTCTAGGTTTTAGTGCAAAGGAGCTACAGCGGACCCTCGGCGTATAAATGCGATCCGTTCCGCCGCGGGTTTGTATCTCGAAAACCAATGTAAATGCGAATAATCCGTTCAGTTTTTGCATATGAAAACATTTAAAACATTTAGAAAAGACATATTAATGACATAAAATACAAAACAAACATGTTAAACCTCACTTAACCTTTAATTACTGTATGATTGTAATTTTTTATTGTTTTTGCCATATGGAAACAGAATAATTAAAACTTTTAGATTTATATTTAGGCATTTGACACACGCCCTTATTCAGAGTGACTTACATTTATATCTCATTCTACATCTGAGCAGTTGACAGTTAAGGACCTTGGCTCAAGGGATTTGAACCTGGGACCTTCTGAACCACTGAGCTACACCTTTACTTCTCCTAAATGCACTTAAGTACATATCTCATGTATCTTTGCTTTACTTTAGTAGATTTATTAGTGGACGCTGTTTACTTTTACTCCACTACATTCTCTAAGAAATGTCTGTACTCCTACTCAACTCCATTTCTGCATGGCGACAAGTGTTTGAAATGAGACGAGGAAACACTGGCGCACACGGTGAGGTGCGAGAGTTGAGGGTTTAACCTACGGAAAAACCCTACAGAGGGATAAAGTAAGCGCCGTACTTTATATACCTAAGTAAATTTGAGATGTCTACTTTTTTCTTCTTTAAATTATTTTTTTTACTTTTGCTCAAGTGTACATGTCAATGGAAGACTTTTACTCGAGTAATATTTGCCCAAGGGGAATCTCTACATTTACTCAAGTACAGGATGTGTGGGCTTTGCCCACGATTGAATATGAGTATCTATATAATCAGAGCACAGTATTAATGATTTTTTTTTTTTTTTTTATTAATTAATCAATACATTTAAATGTATTTTTCTCTTTTCTTTTGGTTTCTCATCCGTTTTAACTTTCTTCTTACTCATGGTGCTTTATGCTTAATAAATTTTGCACAAAAAAATCTTCACTCACACAAACAAGTTTTGACCGTCTATTTCTAGAGATACACAGGACAGTTAAAGTGCGCTTGATTGCTCGTATGCCAAAACCAGCTTCCAAAATCCAGGCAAAATTCCCGTTTGTAAGATCGATAATTCGACTTGTATGCTGAGGGTCCACTGTACTGCCTGGTGCCATCAGGTGATGTCATACCAGGTGGGACATTTGAACATCGTGTTCATCCTCATAAGAAAATGAAAGCGTGAAGGTTTTTAAGCCATTTTGTTTTTTAACATAAAAATATTATTATTTACTTAATTACATAATATATGTTAACATTAATATCATATGAAAATTGTGCTACATTCAGTTCCCCTCCCTGCTCAGCTCCTGCTCTTCTCTCCGCCAAATCCTGTGTACGCGTGTCGCTCTCACTAAAGCCGACGCTGGCTGTTCGGCTTAAAAAATCAGGGACGATCACATGCGCGTAAATCCTCCTGCCGATTATGAGCTCATGTTCCTGTAAGGCGCTGGGATTGTAAGAATCCCGACATGCATCGGTCAGTGTCGCGCGGCGCCGCAGGGAGATAACGGCGAGGTTGTCTGATGGAACTAAAGACTCTGCGCTTAAATAGTAAAAAAAAAATAAAAATTCAGACGCTGATACCGCTCATATAGTCCCGCTTATTTATTTACTCATTTCCACCTAATTAGGCTTTAAACGAAGCAACGACAGTGCCAGGACTGGGTTTGTCTACGTGTTGCCATGGCAACCAGGCCAAGTCTGTGATTGACTGACTGACTGACTGACGCATCGCACAAGCTGGACAGAAAGAGCTAATGATGTTTATGATGAAACGTTCGACAACAAATAAAAACTAAATGATGATAATTAGAGCGCTAGTCGCTTACGTAACAAGACTAAATAAAGAACGCATCTTGTGAAAAGGCGAATAATGTGTTGATGTGTTGCACTATGTGGTTTAATTGATAGACACCTGATTATCACAGGTGATTCCTCAACTAATCACATATGATCATCGTGTTGGAAATTGGGTAATATTGGTAATATTTTTGGGTGGCTGGAACGAATTATCTGCATTTACATTATTTCCAATGGAACAATTTGTTTTGCAATACGAAATTTCACCTCAAGAACTCTCCTTCGGAACGGATTAAATTAGTTTGTCGAGGTACCGCTGTGGTTCAAATTAATGAGTAATATCGTCCAAATAGAGCTTAAAGCTTACTGCTTAATTTCTGCGTTCTAATATTATCTTTGGTGCTGCAACAACAACAGGCGGAAATATACAGTATCCAGTCAAAGGTGTGGACGCTTTTTTTTTTTTTTTTTTTTTTTTTTTGGACTTATTTTCTAAATTTTAGAACAATACTGGAGATTTCAAAACGTATAAAATAACACACACACACTGTAAGGGATTGGGTAACTAATAACAGCAACAGTCGGTTGTTATTTAATAACTTCATCTCTGATGAAGACCTTGACAGGAAAGCAAGACCAAAATTTACCTCAGATTAGAGCCGTTATGAAGGATTTACAGAGCAGAAGTAGCAGATACATCTATATATCGACTATTCAAAGGAAATTATTGTATATTTTGGATAAAACGCCTTCATCATCGTTTTACTGTGTAGAAAGAAATAAAAATCAGGAACGACCATGAAGTTAGAAGAAGGGGTGTACAAACTTTTGACTATAGTAGTGTACTTGCTGTTATCCCATGTGTTTTCGTACATCGTGACAGTATTTTCCTCATTGGTGTCCAATAGAGGTCACACCAGAGAGTTTAATCAGAAAGTTTCAACAAACACGTCGACTCTCAACAAGCTTTCAAGTTTCCATGTCAGCACTTAATACAGTACTTGTGTCACTGTTCAGCGGGAAAGACGCTACAGTATGTTGTCATAGTGTATGAAGGCCCTCTTGTTCTTCCAAGGATTATTTTTTTCCCACCACCTGTTTGGGGGTCTTAACATGCTCAAAAAAGTTCAGGTTTGGTTGGAATCTGCTGCCATTAGGATGCTTGAGAGTCTCACAAATCAATTCAATTTTATTTGTATAGCGCTTTTAACAATCGTCATTGTCGCAAAGCAGCTTTACACAATCAAAAGAATTA
>JAQMYJ010000020.1:17852545-17869447 GCA_030014305.1 Clarias laeviceps
CAGTGGCAAGGAAAAACTCCCTGAGATGGTAATAGGAAGAAACCTTGAGAGGAACCGGACTCAACAGGGAACCCATCGTCATCTGGGTGAAACAGAGAGCAGGAATTGATCTGCATTCATACAGTGTGTTAGTCGGCAGGCAGTTCAGCATAACAGTTGATGTTAATATGGAGTCCAGGTAGTTTATTGGTAGTTAATCTCACACAAGATTTTGCTGCATAGCTCATACACACCTGCACGTATGCACACGAAACCCCATACACATTTAGACCCGATGGATTTTGATATACTCCTCCTAGGGGATTTTTACGATCGCCACCAAACCCGGGCCTGTGAGATCTCAAGATATCGAGGATGCAAAATTGCGGAGGGATTTTTCATCTCACAAACGGGTCGCCCGTGACGACGCCTTAAACTTATGCTGAAAAAGTGGTTAATAACTTTGTGTGACGTTATATTGAGTGACATCACCTTGAGTAGCATCATGGTGTGATGCCTTTTTCCCAGCATCCGTGGCTTTTTGCTGGTCTTAACATAAAATTCCCCCTATTCTATAATTATGTCATAATGATATTGGTACGTCTCCTTTAAATGCATGTTAAGATGCTCAAAAATCACACCGGTTGTGTGGTGGACCCGGAAGGCGATGGCGCAAGGTGCTTGGACCCGCTCATCATCGCTTGCCACTTTTTTTTAATATTATATCTTGTCGCACACCAAAACAGATGCAGGATGAGCAAGGCAGCCATCAAGTGTCTGTGAAAGCAAGTATATTTGTATGTAGGTTCTACATAAAGCCACAGAAAACCAACAGTTCCCTATTGAAACACCCTGATTACCAATAATGCCGACACACCAAATCAACAATCTTATTTCATGCAGCTTCTCACGATCTGTTCACTCGTGTCGATGTTTAGCTGTTAATTCTATAACCTGAGTCACATCTCTTCCCTTTGCAGCTGACTCGACCGGCACGCACTCCTTATACACCACGTATAAAGACTACGAAATCATGTTCCACGTGTCCACCATGCTGCCCTACACCCCCAACAACAAGCAGCAGGTAAGTCGACAGCCCGACGTTCAGCACACGCTCCCTGGTCTCCCGCGTGCCGGAGCTCACGTCTGTGCTTCGTCTGTCGCCCCCACAGCTGCTCAGGAAGCGCCACATCGGGAACGACATCGTCACCATCGTGTTCCAGGAGCCCGGGGCCAAGGCCTTCAGTCCCAAGAACATCCGCTCTCACTTCCAGCACGTCTTCGTGGTGGTGCAGGTGCACAACCCGTGCTCGGAGAACACCTGCTACAGGTGAGGAGGAGGAGGAGGGCACGCGTTTAAAAGTCACGTTCTAGTTGTGTTGAAGCTAATGTGTGTGGGCGGGGCTAAAAACTCGGGGTTAGTTAAATTTTTTTCAGGTGCAATCAGGATCTGTCTTGCAGCCAACATGGAGTTGAAATTTTTTATAATAATCTGGCATGTTTATATTATTATTATTTTTTTAAATCATGAATGTGAGATAAATATTTAAATATCTATATTAAATATACTGAGACTTTTATTAAATTTATAATTTGCGGTTTAGTCCGATTCGGTTTTTACAGTGAACATGTAAACATGTTTCAATAAACCTAAAGCAAACCGTAATCATGACTAAGAGGTTGCAAAGAATAAAAAAACATCCTAGTTAAAAATAAAATAAAAGATGTAATAATGTAGTGCATGTACTGTAGAAGTTGATCATGGAGTTGGTGCACAATAAAAGATTACATATTTAGATACATAATACCAGTTTACACACCCAGTGCTGCTCTTTGTTTTTGTTCTTTCAAAAAAAAAAAATCTAATCTCTGCATCATGTGACGTTCCTGTAGCGCTACAGCTTTGTCCTTTGGTTCAGTTCATCAGCTCAGAAGCTCACGGCAAAACGTGTGTGTGTGTGTATGTTCTTTAACATCAGGCTGATGAGAGAAATCAGCGTTGTTAATCGGAGTTCTTCAGTCAGTCTCACTGTTCTCTCTTTTCATTTTCTCTCTCTCTCCATGTTTTTGTCTCCCCGTTCCCTCGACTCCCGTGTGCACACACTTATGTGTTATGTAAAACTCTCTCAGATGTGCAGGTGCTGGTTGAGAGCACACTGTGTTTATTTATAAGGGAGGTCATGGTCAGTCCTTTTTGTGTGTGCGTGTGCGTGTGTGTGTGTGTGTGTGTGTGTGTGTGTGTGCGCCAGGTTTCCTCAACTAAGCCTTCCCTTCTGTTCAGTGTGTTATTTCCCATGATGGCTCTACTGCAGACTCTGTGTGTGTGTGTATCATTTTGTCGTTGTGTGTGTGTGTGTGTGCGCTCTGCACAGACTGTTGTTTTAATTATGTTCTCTTTATAGGGGTGATGAGGCGCGGAGCCTCTCGGTGACCGTGACGTGATGGAGCGCTCTGTTATTTGTCAGAATCACTCAGTGTTAGTTTGAGAGAATACGAATTAAAGGGTACATTAAAGCCAGAAGCTCAGGAAGATGGATGAGAGAGAGAGAGAGAGAGAGACCTTTTCCCCTCTCTCTTCTTTGCTTTGTGTTTGAGTGTGTGTGGTGACATTCGAAGCAAGCAGGACTCGCGGGTTAAAACAAAGAGCAGGTATGAGATTGGGATGTTACAGATGTCCGTTTTAAAAAGAGATCTTTTGGAAAATAAAGAGATGAAGGCAAGGACAGATGTGGACAGACTGGATGGGGATGGAGGCGGACAGACCGGAACAGATGTGGACAGACGTGAAGAGACTAACAGATGGGCGAACCGGGTGGGGGGGGGGGGTGACTGGGAGTTACAGAGGCTGACTGATACGGATGCGAATGTGCTGAGTGACACGGGAGGACGAGGACGAGCTGACCGGGATGGGAGTTCATGATGTAGATGACCGGGACAGACAGAGACAGGCTGATCGGGACAGATGGAGGCGAGCTGACCAGGCTGGAAGCAGACAGACTGATGGCGATGGATGTAGACAGATCCAGGGTTGTTGGGGAGTCAGTGTCTAGACGGAGACGGACCAAAGAGGGGTGGTTATAGTTGGTCCAAAAAAAAAAAAAAAAGAGAGAGAGACAGACCTGGGACGCAGTGGTGAAGTGCTCGCCCGATCATCCAGAGATGTCTAGTTCGAAACCCAAGTGATGCTGTAGCCTCCTGCAGCCGAGGGCTGATTGGTTCTCTGAGGGCATCAGTCGCGGTTCTAAGCCAATCACGGGCGTCTGAAGCTCACGCAAGTGGAAGCAGTGGATAGCGGATGTAATCCGAGAGTGTCGCGCCGTCCCCCAGCGCTGCAGTTCGAAAAGATGCGGTTGCCTGGCGTCACGTGGTTCAGAGGAAACGCGTGATTAGTCTTCCTGATGCTTGATGGGGGAGTGGCTTAATGACGGGCGGGAATTGGAAACTACTAAATTAGGGAGAAAATCAGGGGGGAAAAATCCCCTAAAAATAAATAAAAAGAAGGAGCAAGATGGGGGGGGAAAAAAAAATATCGTGGACATAACGGTGCAGATAGACTGACACACACACACACACACACACACACACACACAATAATTATAATAATAATAATAATAATAATACATTTTATTTGTTATATTTTATTGTCTTTCAGGTACCCAAGGACACTTTACATTTGACATAAAACATAATAAACTAAAAACAGCATTTAATAAAGAAAATGAGAATACAATCATGAATAATAATAATAAAGTAGACGACGAGTAATCCGCGGAATTAAATGTAGTATAGAATTAAATATAATTAAATAAGAGTCAGTCAGTGATCCGTATACATACAAAAGGTCAAATCATTAATCTAGGTAAATACATTAAGTAATATAAAGCTATTTTAATTTAAATTAAAAGATAAGTCTTGCCAGCTCCGGTAAACTCAGAGATGGAGTAACAGTGTGGAATGTTAAGGGGGGAGTTTGTCCCAGAGCTCTGGCGCCGCCCTAGAGGATGCTCTCATCACCCATTGTTTCCAGATTACACCACACAGACACTGATGGATGCAGACAGAGAGAGACGTACAGTGAAGGATTTCCCATTGGCCCCAGTGCAGCTCTGCAACACACACACACACACACACACACACACACACACACACACACACACACACACACACCCTGCACTGCGAGGTGTTTATTGTTGCGGTGGACGTGTTTGTGTGTGTGTGTGTGTACCTGCTGTTTTAAAGGCCGTTGTGTTTAGATGCTCTGACGCTCCGTAAACGTTTCAGTCATCAGCCTTTAATCAGATCCACATGCAGACGTGTGTGAGAACGGAAGGAAAACTTCCAGGCTTGTTGGGAAATGTGCCAGCCTGCCGTTGACCTCGCTACTTTTGTTCTGAACATAGCACACTCTTTTTCAGTGAACTTTCCACACACACACACACACACACACACTCTTCCATGTTTTAAGCAGGCCTGTGTGTGGGCAGCGTGCCGTGGTCTAAAGCAGCCCACACGCTGGTTATTCATAGTGCACGTATGTAATCCGGTGTGTGAGCCTCGCTGTACCTGAGCTATAGGGGTCAGGCAGGAACAATACAGAGGCTTGATCACCGTGAGTCACCGGCCTTTCAGACGACTTTGCCGCGCAGCCTGAACATTTTATTCGCCTGGAATGCGCGCCGCGTCTCACCTGACCTTCAGAGCGCCGGCGGTGGCTGCCGTCGCCCAAACGCGTTGACTCCGTGTTCCCTTTTTAACATTCTGATCAATCATCTGCATGACTTAACCACCATGCAGTGTATCTAACGTGTAACAATGTGTGTTAAGCTGAAACTAAATATCAGTTCAAAAGTTTGCACCCCCCCCCCCTTTCTGAATGTGATATAAACCTCGATTAAAATGTGTATTTTTTTTTTTTTTTTATTGTATTGTAGAAATTAAATCCTACTGGAAATTAGTTTTTAATTGTATCATTATTATTATTATTATTTTTTTTTTAAAATGAAGGTACATCCCAAAATTTTTACTTCTTTTATGCAACACCGATTGTAGTATTAACTCTATTAAGAATGACGCATTGTAGTTTTAATTCAATTCAATTTTATTTGTATAGCGCTTTTAACAATCGTCATTGTCGCAAAGCAGCTTTACACAATCAAAAGAATTATTTAAGTTTGTATGGAGTTAATAGCTTTTTAAGAGTTAAGAGTTTTAGTTAATAGCTATGTTTAATATTCCAAGACGTCCACAAAACACATTAGTTATTGTTGTCACTTGTGTTGTAGCAGATATACAGTGCAAAAATTTACACATTAGCAAGTAAAAAGTTCTTCAATTTATGCAAAAGTATGTATCTTTTTTTTTTTTTTTTTTTAAATATGATTCCAACAACCAAATATAAGATTATTAAGCTTATTCCTAGTCAAGGTTTAGTAAAATTGCAAGCGAAAAAGTCATTTTATTGGCAGATAATTTTGCTTCTTTCAAGAAATTAATTCCTAAAAACTAGCAAAATTAACAGCCAGTGAAATGACAGTCTTTCTTTCTTTCTTTCTTTGACTTAATTTTAAAAACCATGCAGCTTGTCAGGATGGGGGGAAATTATATGAATATATTATGCTTATTATATAGTAATAATAGTAAACATACAGCTAATATATAGTGTTATATTTGAGGCTTGCAGCTACAGAGCTACCAATCAAAAACCACTGGGACTGCAAACATTGGCACTAAACAATACAGTGCTGTGAAAAAATATTTGCACCTTCTTGATTTTTTTTTTCTTCTTTCTTTTATTATAAATTTTTTAACACTTAAATAATTCAACTCAAATTACTTTTAATATTGCACAAAGATAACCCAAGTAAATACAAAATGCAGCTTTTAAATTTCATTCATTAAGGGTGAAAAAAATCTGTCCAAACCTTCCTGTCCCTACGTGGAAAAGTAATTGCCTCCCCCTTGCTAAATCACAAATGAACTCTTATGAACCGCATTTCTTTTGTTTTGTAATAGCACAGCATTTCATTAAAAATGGAGGACGTCATACCAACAGTCAAACGTGGTGGTGGTAGTGTGGTACAGGATTCTGCCGGGGGGGGAATTTAAGTGCGAACTTAAATTCGATTGAGATGCTTGAAAACCCTCCAATGCGGTTGAATAAAAACAATTCTGCAAAGAAGAGCGGGACAAAATTCCCCGACAGTGACGTGACTCATTGCCACTCAATTAAACTTATTGCCTCAAAGGTTTAGGGGGCAAACACTATTTCACATCGGATCAGGCAGGTTTTTTCTCCCCCTTGATAAATTAAATCATCATTTAAAAACTGCATTTTATATTTACTTGGGTTATCACTATGTAATAATATAATTTGTTTGATCTGAAACATTAAGTGTGACAAAAAAAAAAAAAGATCTGGAAGGGGGGAATACTTTTTTTTTTTTTTACAGCAGGACGATAATGTTGATTTTGTTTTCTTCTAAAACCGTCCAATGTGGCTGAATTCAAACAATTCTGGTGAGAAGAGCGGGACAAAATTCCTCCACAGTGACGTGAATCTCTCATTGCCGGTTATTGCTAACACTCGATTGCAGTTGTTGCCTGAGGTTTAGGGGGCAATTACTTTTTCACATAGGGTCAAGCAGGTTTTTTTTTTTCCCTTAATAAATTAAATCATCATTTAAAAACTGCATTTTGTGTTTACTTGGGTTATTTTTGTGTAATAATACTTGTTTGATTATCTCAATTATGCAAGTATGACAAATAAATAAATAAATAAAAAAAAAAAGAAATCCGGAAGGGGGTAAATACTTTTTCATCACCACAGGAACATACAGTGTTGATTTGTTTTCCTCTAAAAGCTTCCTATGCAGCTGAATTAAAACAATTTTGTTAAGAAGAGCGGGCCAAAATTTCTTCCCAGCGATATGAAAGACTGCCCGGGGGGGGGGCACTTACTTTTCCACATAGCGTCAGACCGGGTCCCCCCATCAGCATTTAAAAACAATTTTCTTTGTGTAATAATAAAATTAGTTTGATGATCTTAATTATGCAAGGGTGATAAATGTGCAGAAAAAAAATCTGGAAGGGGGCTAATACTTTTTCACCGCACCGTACTGTATATCTGCAGTGTTGATTTGTTTTCCTTTGCTGTGCCGGTGTTTACAGGTCAACAGGGTGGTGAGTACTGTATGTTTCAGGAGCGTTACGGTGCGAGTCTATTCCTCTCCGTGTTACATCCTGTCTCTCTGATCTGCGCTTCACCTCCTCTCCCCTCTTTCCTGCCCTCCATCTTTGTTCGAGCGCACAGAGCTTCACTTCAGCTCCTTACAGCTCAGCCTGGCCGACCGCTCGCGAGTTCTTCGCATACCAGACAGAACAGGAAGCTTTAGATGTCCATTCCAGAGCCTTAATGAAAGGAAAAGACGAAGGGTGGGGGGGGGGGGTGCGGTGGGGCTGAGACGAGCGAGCTGAAGGAGTGGGAGGGTTTTTCACAGACAGAACACCAAATAACAAAAATTCAGCCAGAGATCTTTTTTTTTTTTTTTTCCCCCCTTTTCTTTCCTGTGAAGTTGGCCAAGCCTCTCGGAGATTACTCCCACAAAATGTCCCTCATGGAACAAGTGCAGCCAGAGCAGCGGTGCTCTCTCTCTCTCTCTCTCTCGTTTTTTTTCCGACAGTTTCACAAGGAGAAAGGCAGAAATTCTTTCCGTCGGGTATCGTTTACACGGACTCGACCTCGTCCTTTGATCGCGGGCTCATCTAATTAGGAACGAGCTCCGAACTGCAGCTGTTTATTTTTGATGGAGTTGAAAGCCAGAACTCCAGAGAGGTAGAAATTTATTACTCCCATTACTTATTTCTGACGGTAATGATGATTTCCTTTACTCAGGGGAAAATAAAAAAGAAAGTTCAGCTCATCCATAAACATCAAACCCTTCAGCATTGTTCTGGAGATTCAGCAATTATCTCGTTCATCTCCACATTCTTTATCTTGCTTCTGTTTTCTATTAGATTGTTTGAAATTCCTTCGCCCACTCTTTTCTTCTCTCTCTCTCTCTCTCTCTCTTATTTATTTACCGCAGTGTCGCCGTGGCCCGATCCAGAGACGTCCCTGCTTTCGGGCCGCCCATCCCGAAGGACGTGAAGTTCCCCAAATCCTCCGTCTTCCGGGACTTCCTGTTGACCAAAGTGATCAACGCGGAGAACGCCGCGCACAAGTCGGACAAGTTCCGCGCCATGGCGACGCGCACGCGCCACGAGTACCTGAGGGACCTGGCCGAGCGCCACGTCACCAGCACGCCCATCGACCCCTCGGGCAAGTTCCCCTTCATCTCCCTGGCGCACAAGCGCAAGGAGAAGAGCCGGCCGTACCTGGGGGCGGAGCTCCGCAGCCCCGGCTCCGTCACCTGGGCCGTGTACACCGAGGACCACAGCACCGGGGGCGAGCTCGAAGCCCTGCTCGCCATCTCCAACGACTTCCTCGTCCTGGTCGATCCGGAGGCCAAGGCCGTGGTGTTCAACTGCGCCGTGCAGGACGTCATCGGCTGGACGCTGGGAAGCCCCGCCTCCATGAAGATCTTCTATGAGCGCGGAGACAACATCTCGCTGCGCTCGGTCAACAACAACACCGAGGACTTCAGCGAGGTCGTCAGGCGTCTGGAGGTGAGACGCCAGCCCGGGACGTGACTCGTACCACGTGTGTGTGTGTTTTGTGTCTTTCAGCACAGCTTTCAGGCTGGTGTAAACATCCTCCTGACGACGACAGTGTTTACTTTAGATGGTGATGCGCGCTTAACAAAATGGCCATAAATTAAATGATCAGATTAGAATTTTCCAGCGTTAAACAGTTATTTACACACAGATGTTTGTTAGAATGTTTAGACGAACAAATCTAAACCAAGAAACTGAATTAAGATTTTGGAAAAACGTTTTCTAAACAGGACAGTATAATCACTTTTTTTAATACACTGGTACCTCGGTATACGAATGCCCTCGCCTTAAGAATTTTCACCTTAAGAACTGAAATTTTGACACGAACAAGCAAACAAACCGAACGCCGAACCAAGTTGCGAGCGTGTTTACATTTTTTTTTTTTTTTTTTTCTGCATTTTGTGTAAATTTAGTGAAGACAAGATCTCAAGAGTGTTATCAAGAAGAAAATGGAGCCGCTTTCTGTTTGTTTTTTTTAAAGCAGCCGGTTCCAAGATGAATCATAAATCAAGGTTAAGTGACGTTTAATGTCTGCAGTATTTATTTCATATTTTACTCCATTTACGCATCTTTTCTAAACGTTTTGATTATTTTTATGCAAAAATATGATTATAGTGTTGGAAATCTGTAATATTGGTAATATTTTTGTGTGGCTGGAACGGATCATCTGTATTTACGTTATTTCCTATGAGACGATGTGTTTCACAATACGAGATTTCACCTCTGGAACGGATTAAATGCGTTACCTGAGGTACCGCTGTAAAACACAGCTCTGATTTTCTGTAACAGCGGCTCTGGCAGTAATGTGTATTAGGTTTATACAGTATTAATGCACTCGTTTGAATTAGTCGGCGTTTCTATAGCAACACACCATCGATTTTGGGAAGTGTTGAACACCGAGTCGTTTCTGTGAGGGAACGGCTGATGATAAACCGATGGTAATAAATGTTAGTGAAAACAGATAAGTACGACCGTAATGAACAGAGATGATGAGCACAGTGGGCATGTTGCTGTGGTGTAGGAGAAATAAAACACTTCAGGTACGCTGTAATTGAAATCTGATCCACTCCATGGCAGTAACTGTGACTGTAAATGTTTTATTTCTTATGTAATGCTCGACCACAGATTAGCTAATCATTACATCATCTTATTAGTGAAATACTGATATCGTCAGACGGATTAAAAGTCCTGGAGAGAGCCTGGCCTCAGGCGTCGCGCTTCATTCAGAGATCCCGCGCTCACATTGTGACGGCGATGCTTCGGCCCGTCTCCGTCCCCGGAGCGGCGAGTGAGTCAGTCGGTCCGCTTTCCGTACTCCGTCAATGTGCTTTGTGCTCACGTTAACGAGGACTCGGTCCCCGTGCTGAAATGTGCGGAGGCTGGAATGTACTTTTGTTTTGGCCACCTGCCCGTGATGTCACTCCGCGAGCGCAGGAGCTGTTGCCATGGGAACTAGTCAGAGAACCGAATGTTCACGCTCTCGGTCTCCGCTTCTCCACACGCTAAGAGATCTCAGCGCCGAGCTGCAGAGCACAAAGATCTCATCGATCCGGGGATAAACAGTCCGAGTGTAAAGGGACGGATCTGCTTACACACACACACACACGCACACGCGCTTACAGGGACAAACTGCAGTATCACCATCATCATTACATCATTCTTTCAATTATAACATCTTCATCATGTGCTAAATGATCCGGCGAGAAATTCCATCTGTGTGTTATAAAGAGATTCATAAACAGACTGTGACAATAAAATAAAATATATAAATAAATAACTGATTACTGGTGGAGGTGGGCGACATGATGAATACATCATATTTTGAGATCTTTTTTACAATACAGTTTATTAATAAATAGTTACACTGACCCCAGAATCGTTTATTTTTTTTTAAAATTATTATTATTATTTTTTTTATTTATGTTTGCATTTGAAGTGCCGAAATGTTGCAGTACTTCAATAATCCTACAGGTGGTGTGCTTTATACTGTACATACACTGGCAGGAAACGCAGCCTCTCGTATCAGAGGAGAAAATGTTTTGATAACTTCGTTTAGAATTGTATAAAAAGGTAAAAAAAAAATTTTTTAATTGTGATCCTTAAAGAAAAGCAGTAATCGGCCCGAGGTTTTGTGATGATGTCATCCTGGTGAATCTCATCCAAAATAATTTCAAAAAACTTCATAAAAACAAAGTGCATACACGAAATACATTTAAATAAAACTCAGTTCTGATATTTTAGGTGATATTAAATAATTTAACTAATGTTCTAGGAAGGTTCATTATTACCTGATTTTATTATTATTATTTTTTTATCCTTTTTTGTTTTGTTTTGTTTTAAACAAGCGTAATACTTATAACATTTACAAATTTTAAAATCTGAACATTTATATGCTTTAGAAATAATATATATATTTTTTCGTTTGGTACTTGCGTACTCGAAGCCTAAGTTTATAATTTTTGCGATCATGTCTCCAGTTCCTGACCAAAGGCTGCGAGACGTCGGAGATGACCCTGCGCAGGAATGGACTCGGCCAGCTGGGTTTCCACGTTAACTATGAGGGCATCGTGGCCGAGGTGGAGCCGTACGGTTACGCCTGGCAGGCCGGACTGCGGCAGGGCAGCCGATTGGTGGAGATCTGCAAGGTGGGCGTGGCGACACTCTCTCACGAGCAGATGATCGATCTACTGCGCACTTCGGTCACGGTCAAGGTGGTCATCATACCCCCTCACGAGGACGCCACGCCCCGCAGGTACACACGGTGATGTTATACAGAGCGACATACGTTTTATCTCATTCATACATCTGAGAAGTTTGGGGTTAGGGGCCTTGCTCAGGAGGGGCCTTGCTCAGGAGGGGCCTTGCTCAGGAGGGGCCTTTGCTAGGGGTCCAACAGGGCAACTCCTGGGGTTTGAACCTGAGAGCTTCCAGTGTGTAGTCCAAGGCCTTAATCACTGAGCGACCCTTGACCCTTGACCTTTGTCCTGATAACACCAGTGTGTTTATATCACCTCACTCACCCCAATGTAACAGAGTCTCAGTCAGGTTACTTTGTAGCTAAAATGTATTTTTTTTGGATTTGGTAATAAAGAAGCCAAGCATTTTTTGTATTCCTCCTAAACAAAAATGTTTAATTATCTACATAAAATGAAATGAAAACGTTTTTCTTTCAAAACGTTATCCCTTCCCCGCTTCCTCCTGGCAGTCTTTTTTTTTTTTTTTGTTAAGTGTTTTGGTGAATTTAGGTATAAGAGATTTTTTTTTATTATTATTATTTTTATTTTTTTTATGAAATATGTTATCAATGATTTATTAATAATTAATTTAAAATAATAGCTTTTTCTGATGCAATAACATCAGTTTTTTTTTTCTCCCAAAATGTTTCCATTTCATTTCTTTTTGCTTAATTTTTAAGATGTAATAAATTATTTATGATTTTTTTTTTAAAGCTTTTTTTTAAAATGACATTTCAGTTATGAAATCCGAATCGAAATCAGAGTTTTATTAATTTAAATTTCAGGTATGAAATTAATGTTTTATGAATTAAAATGTCAGTTAATTAATTTTTCTTTTCTGATAATTATTAATTATTATATAAAAAAAACATCAAAATGTGACTGTTTTCTTTAAATATAAACTCATGAAATTATTATTATTATTATCATTATATTTTTTTGTTCTAAATTTCCTTGTAAACTGTTATGAAAAATCTTTATTTATTTCTTCTTCTTCTTCTTCTTCTTCTTCTTATTCTTCTTATTATTATTATTATTAATATTATTGATTAATCACACTATCAAACTACATGTATCCCCTGTCTAATTAAGAATGTTTTTTCTGGTGTGTGTGTGTGTGTGCAGGGGCTGTTCGGAGCTGTACCGCATGCCGGTGGCCGAGTATAAGGGCAGCAACGAGAGCGGTTCGTTCGAGTACAAGTTCCCGTTTCGCTCCAACAACAACAAGTGGCAGCGCACGTCGTCCAGCCCGCAGCAGTCGCTCTCCGCCTCGCCTCAGAGTCACACCGGGACCCCCAACCGCGCCGTCAGCCTGGGGGCCAGCATGGGCAAGACGCTGTCCGCCGAGAGACCGGAGAGAGCCACCGCCATCCCGCGCAGCGTCTCCAGCGACGGCCGACCCCTCGACCCCAAGAGGTTCGTCTCACCACGGAGGACGTCCTCGTCCTGCTTATGTCCCTTTGACATATGCATCGTTTAATATGTCCTTCCTTCTGTCCTCTCCGTCTTTCTCAGGATGTCTCCCGGTTCTGAGAACTACGCTCTGGCTTCCTCCATGGCCATGGCCCGACCCACTCACACCCGCAGCTCCCCCAGCAACCTGTCCTGCTCCAGCGACACCGGCTCGGGTAGCTCCGCCCACTGGAGGCAGAAGTCCATGCCTGAGGGGTGAGAGGCCCTCTGATCTCCAGCAATCACCCCTCTCTCTTTCTCTTTCTGTTCGTCTGTTTAGTTGGGGTTCTGTCAAAAGAAAACGCACCCTCACTCAAGACAATCCTCAGTGTGTGTGTGTGTGTGTGTGTGTGTGTTTCAGATTTGCCCCGAACAGACACTCCCCTCTCCCTCCCGAGCGACAGATGATGACGGACAGCGGCGGAAAGTCCACCCCGAGCTGGCCCCGTGTGGACGACTCGGAGCGAGCATCAGCAGGTCAGATCGGCGGTCAGGAATTACCCACAATGCCGTTCCACTAACCTTCACCAGTAGTGTGCAGCAGGATGGTCGTCTTCGCTTTAGTGTTTAAAACTTGTTTAAAAACTAATTTTTAAAACCTAATGTGTTTAAAATGTTTAAAACGGAGCGGCTCTCTAAACGGAGCCGCACTGCATTCTGGGATTGAGTCATGTCATGTGGATCAACGTCCAACAAAACATTCCGTCTCTCGTTACGTAATCATAAATATAAATATATATATAAAACCCAGGAATAATCCTTTCGTATCACAGGAAAGTCCGTCTTCTCTTCCAGAGAATGGTGTTAGTGTATGATGAGATATTTTTGTAGTATCTCACCCCACCCCTGGTTTGTGCTGGAACAGTGCTCGTCAGCCTCCCTCAGCTATGTGTGTGTGTGTGTGTGTGTGTGTGTGTGGAGACGTCCGTGCCACTCCTCAGGAACGCCATGTGAAAAGGAAATTGCATGCTAGCGATCCGTCTCCATGGAGCGTCCCCGAGCCGAGAGCCGACATTATTTCCTCAAGCACAGTTCAGCGCCTCTGACGAGCAGCTCCTCATTGTTTTGTGAACTAATTGCAGTAATTGAAGTGGAGCTCAAGGATCTTCTGACCTTAAAAAGAGAGCGGAAAAAAAAGTCTCACGGCTCGTTTGTACTCCAAACACACTCGAACCTCGAAGTAACCATTCGACTCAGTGTGTGGATGGTTTGCGCTCATACAGGACAGGTGTGTGTGTGTGGAAGCCAGGTCACATTAATACACACATGTAGACGAATACGGGCATGTGTGCCTTGTCTCCAGCTGGCTCTGACACGAGCCGCCTCCTGTTGTTGCCGTGTACTTGTGTTTGACGGTGCGTGTGGATGCCAGGCACTCGTTATCTCTCTCGTTAACACTCACTCATTCGTGCAGTCACTCACGTTGAGGAACACACACACACACACACATACACACAGAGCAGGTCATGTTGGTACGATTTCTTCCAAATCAAGAAAGGACTTTTTTTTTTTGCACTTTCTGGTTATATATGACAATAATAATGATAATAACTAGGCAGGTAAATTTCCTCGGTGCTCGCCGTGGCAAAACCTGGGGCTCTGGGCCTTTTTTATACTGACAGTCTACAGGATCAGTTGCTAAGGTGCTGTAAAGTGGTTGCTAGGGCGTGGCTTGACAGCTTCCTGAGAAACTGATTGGTTGACTGAGTAAAATGAGCCCGCCCCCATGTGTCTCTATGACAACGGGATCCACAGTTAGGTTCAGTTTCAAAGTTCCTATGGAACTGTGAGCACTTCCTAGGGACCCTGGGGTACAACTTGCGAGGAATGTCCCGACACAGCTTGCCTGAACCTCTTCAAATGTGGTAAATTTTACATTTCTACAAAATTCTTGCTCTGCGCTAGAATCCGTCAAAGTTCAAGATTCAAAGAACTTCATTAATCCCAGAGGAAAATTGCTTAAAAGTTGGTCTCAATGTTCAGTCTATGGGAATTTACCTCCCACCCTTTGGAAAAGTCGGGTCGAGCACCCCGGTCCAGAATAAGACAAACGGTACGGGACCTGACACAGCCTGCCTGAACCTCTTGAGATTTCTACAAAATTCTTGTTCTGTGCTAGAATCCGTCAAAGTTGGTCTCAATGTTGAGTCTATGGAAGTTTTGGCCCACCCTGTGGGGGGCAATTTACCCCCCACCCCTTAGAAAAGTCATAGCACTCTATTCCCACATAAGCCACACATAAGATGTGACATCTCTTTCATGGGTCTACGACAAACGGTACGAGACTAATTACGCGCCAACGATTTGTACGGAAGACGAAGAAGAAGAAAAAAGAATAATAAGCCTGTGAGATGATGATGATAATAGTTTATACTTTCCAAGCACCACTAATAATAAATCTTATCAGATTATACCATCGCACTTTTAAATTCTCCATTCTGATTAGTCATAAGGTGTGAATTTATTTCCATACAGAGTGAAACATTGGTCTCTATTAAGCTTAAAGTATCTCGCGGGTGGATAAAGTTTACTACGTTGTCATTACAGATTGTTGATCTCATCTGCAAGTTGCTTCACACCACAGAGAAACAAGTCTCTACCGTATGAGTGTGTTGCGTTTAAACAAACCAAACAAATCACCGCGCTGTAGTAAATTGTGCACCATGTGAGGGACAGTGGTTGCTCAGATGTTTAAAGCTCTGGGTCACTGATCAGAAGGTCAGGGGTTCAAGCCCACTTAAGTTGTGTAACAGCGCGCCGCAGCCGTAGCCACTCGATCCGCTCCGTCCGCGTATCGTGCGATGTATTCAACACCACTGGCCGCGCAATCAAGGAGTCTATTCATCATAAACTGTGCTCCAGGCATAATAAACATTTCATTAAGCCCGCACTCCCGCTCCCGGAAAAGCTGCTAATCCTATATCTCACGAGAGCCTACTGGGGTTTAAACAAACAAAAAAATAAAAACGTCTACGCATGCTGTTTATGATGAACCGATTGTGCCAGCTCATGAAAAACAGGAGCGACTCGTAGGCCGGCAGGATCTGAAATGTTCTCTCAAATCTTAAAGGTCTGGGTTAAACTTTGGCTTCTCGTTAATGTACGACACTGAAGAGATTCTACAAACATGACTACTAGACTAGACTAGACTTAAAGGACCGGTCAGCAATGCAGGAGAAAAACAACTCCCAAATTCATGGACGAGCATGGGACACGGCAGAGACATGACGACTTTGGGAGGCGATCGATCATCAATATAAAACCTCATGGAGGACAAAAGCCCCTTGTTGCTGTGATCGGCTGGAGTCGTGCAGTGCGCTGCGGTCGGCACCACTTTTGTTTGCTTCTGACTGTGAATAAACAGCAGATTTTTATCAGACACCGAGCAGACTAAACCATGAGGAGATTTTTTTTTTTCTTCTAAATTTGACAGTCTATTGGATTAGAATCACTGACTCCACCTTTAAATACTGAGCTACACACAGAGCAGGCGATTTACTCGTCATCAGTGGGGAGAGTAAATACGAACAGCTCATTATTGTGGAGAACAAAGGATTCAGAAACACATTTAGTGCTGTAGCGAGCGCTTAGACAAGTGATTTGTTATATTCTAATGCACAGATTTTGTCTGAATAGATCACGCAAAACGGTGAACAGTACAGTTCCACGTGATCTAATTAAATTCACGTTATACGTTTTCCACACATTCAGCAAACATGATTTGCTGGTAAAATCCTAAAAAAGTCCTGAAAAAAAATTCAAAGCTCTCTCTCTCTCTCTCTCTCTCTCTCTCCTATCTGAGCTGAGTAGCGACTCCCGGGTCTCAGGTCTTGTGATTTTATACTGTCCTGGTTTTAATTATGTCATTGTAAATTGTCCATGCATGTAGTATTATTAAGCAGGCATGAAGAAATGCCTGTATTGTACAAAACAATAGACACTGCAGTGCTCCAGATATTAATATTTACAATTTTATTTATATATATATATATATTTATATGTATTTATATTATATTTGTATATA
>JAQMYJ010000020.1:17880572-17893697 GCA_030014305.1 Clarias laeviceps
ACCGATACAGCCTGTAATCTCGCCGCCATCTCTAAGCGCCTGGCTTACAAACCCCCCCCCCCAATCAATCCGCCCCCCCCACATACATATATATACACACACACACATTTCCAAACAGGCTGGCCTCGCAAAGGTCAAACCGGGAAGGTGTTTTTGACCCCAGTAAGTGCGCACACACACACACACACACACACACACACACACACACACACGGGGCTGTTCCTGTGCTCCAAATGTTCACAAGCCCTCTACAGAACAGTGTAATATTCAGCAGTGAATGGAGATTATTATCGATTCTGTTCTAAGAATCATTCGAATCCTTTGATCGGTCGTATCTTTCCCGGCTACCAGCAGCTGAAGTGAAACGAAAAGCCCTTAAAAACAACAACCTCTGATCAATTCAGGTTTGTACATTTATAGAGAATCTAGAGACCCGCGTGCCTGAGCGAGTTAACGATAACAAGTCGTGCTTCTCCTTTTACGCTTTCAGGAAGGTTTTAAATACGAGCTCCTGTTCTGTGAAACTTAAACGCTGACAAAAAAAAAAAATCATCATGTTTGGATGTGAATTTTGCTCATTTTTAATTCTGTACGTCACGTGAAATGGTTTTGTTTTTGTTTTGTTTTTTCACACGAGTGTTGCGTTTTGAACAAAATTGTCACCGTTTTTTGTATTAAACTTGCTTTGGGTTTAAGATTCGTCTTTATAAAAAAACTTGCTGGAAATAATGTGGTTTTGAGATTAAAAGTATCAGAACTGTAAATGCGCAGATTGGAAATGTCAAGACAGGCAAAAACTGTATTGAATTAGACCAATTTTTTGTTTTTTTCACAAAGCAATCAAATATGTCAATACTAATGTTTACATTCTAATTACTGTTGTTATTTAGGTCACATGCTAGCAAACAGAAATGTTTACTTAAATGCGTATGGGCCATTTTCGTTTCATTTATCCACGTAGTCCCGGTTTCACTTGAACACCCTTCATTTTTATCTAATATATATGTTCGAGTCAAACCAGGCCTAAATGTCCCTTTATATATATATATTAATGTATATATTTAGATTCTTCTTAACTTAATTGACATGAACATGAGGGAAGAGTGGAATTTAATTAAACACACACACACACACACACACACACACACACACACACAAAAAAAAACACATCTGATTTTTTTCACCTTTGCCCTAATTTACCTGAACCACCATAAATGTACATACCTGTACTTTCATGCTTCTGCCACTAGGTGGTGGAAGAGTTCTGTTTTCAGGTTGTACACAGTGTTTTATATTTAATACAGGATTATCATCAGAAGCAGTCGATTTAAAGGGTTTAGATTTTGACTTTTAAAAGCTTCCTAACTGTTTGAACTACACGCGTACAATGCCATCGGGGGGGAAAGCCTGACTCGATCACTTGGTGGCGCTGTTGGCTTTGAGATCTGTTTAAGATTGATTGATTGATTGATTATTTTTTTTTATCTCAAAACTGTCAGCACATTATTTTGACAAGTTATGACAAGCTAGCAAAAAAAAAAAAAACCTGCAGAAACGTACAGCGGAACCTCGGCGTGAGAATAATCTCCCTTCCGAATTTTTTCCTTAAGAACTGAAATGTAGTAAGAAATTTGCCTCGACGAACCGAGCAGCGACAAAAGTTGCTCGTACGTCCCAGAGGTGTTAAAAACTTGTTAGCGTCAGCGGAAAGCCAAGAGAAGCGAATTTATGAATTTTGACTATTTCTTTTTTTTTTTAGTCAGCGAAAGTTGTTTTGATAGTCAAACCTCAATATCAACGTTGCCTTTGATGTGTGTGTGTGTGTGTGTGTGTGTGTGTGTGTGTGTGTATATATAAATAAAATTTTTTTTTTTGTAATATCTGTAATATTTTTGTGTGACTGGAAGTGATTATTGGCATTTACATTATTTCTTCTGGAAAAATTCACATCGTAATATGAAATTCCGCCTCCAGAACGGATTAATTTCATACACAGAGGTTCCGCTGTAACCGCCTGTAAATTTACAGCGTATCAAATTCAAACATACAGAATTTCTATTCAAATATATTTTTTTGTCAGCGTTTAAGCTCCATAACTATTGTTTACTCGTCACCTTGTTCAATATTCCACTTCAGATTACTTTGAATGTGAATGTTAACTTTTTTTTTTTTTTTTTTTTTTAGATTAAAATTTTTTTATTTGCACTGTAAATTTTTTTTTTTGTAAAATTTATTATTATTATTATTATTATTGCTATGTTAACAGTTGATGGAGCTTCATAACGTAATAAACGTCTTATCAGTCATTGCCTTTCCTCGCGTGCGTCATCACGTGTGACGGGGAGAAGACGAAGCCCCTCTACCGCCCTTCTCCCGGATTTAGACGTGTCTCACTTTAACCACGTGAACGTTACTTTTACAAAACCATGAGACGGCGAAGCGTTCCGTGTTTAAAAACTAAGAAGTGCTTGTTTGCGTTATTCTGTTCATTTTATTTGTTAGAGGTTTAAACTTTCAAGAAGGAAAAAAACTTCCCGGTCATCATAACAGTGTTAAAATGTTTCTTAAATAAATGAGAAAAAAATAAAAAACAATAACCTGAGGTGCTGTAATTTTTCTTGAGTTAAGTCAGGTGACTCGCCCGCTGCTTTCTGGCCCAATAAATTAATTTATACTCGTAGGTGAAATGTCACGTGACGTCTCCTTGTGTTTTCTTGCTAAAAGTTCGTCACTCGTACATCCTTTCCACCAGAGTGCGCTCTCTCTCTCTCTCTCTCTGCCTTTTCCATCAGCAGTCGGGTAATTGCGTGTCGCAGCGAGTAATCAGTCGAGTTCTCTGAAGAGGAGAGGCTGCTCTTCTTCTGATCTTCCTGTGAGTCAGTCAGTAACCCTCAAAACACCACGGCGCAACTAAACGCCCCTCCTGAGTCCAACATCACAACGTCATGTCCTTCATTTGAAGGAGAAAATGGTTATCCAGGAAAAAAAAAAAAGTAACTACAGATTTTGTTTACAAAATCAAACTTAATTTGATGCAGAATTGTTTCTAGTTGTCTGTAAAAATGCGCAGATCACCACCGAGCCCTGGAGAAGCTCAGGTCACATGATTCCAGCAATGTGAAGACGGCTGAGAAGATCTAGTCAGGTCAGGTGTTGAAATATTTCCAGTAGTTTTGGGAACAGGGGATGTAAATCTGTTTTCTCTGAGTAAAGACGGGTGATTCGTCCCAGAAGTCAAGCTAACAAAAATGAAGGAGGAAAAGTGTCTCCGGAAAAGCTGCAAGGCAAACCGGGTGGAATGTATTTGATTCTTTCACCTCAAGTAAAATATAATAAAATAAAATGAATAAACCCACCTTGATGTGGTCTCAAAGTTCTGTGGGATGTGAAGACGTCCAGGAATGACTTTACATTTCTTTAGCCTTTTTTCCATTCTTGTCCATATTTTGAAGGATATCTCAAGAGATAAGAGAAGATGTACCTTCATTCAGCCCACAGTGGAGGGAAGATTTCAACATTATAGCAGCAAAGAACAATGTGCGGATGTACATGAAGTAATGACAATATATAAGTGTATAAGTACAAAAGAAAAGAGAAATAAATATTATCAAAAACTAATTTATACACAGTAACGTGTATAAATATAAAGAAAAAGAATTTTTATCAAAAACTATTTATTCTTTAAAAATTTTTTTAATTTTTTTTCTCAGTATCATGAGGACATACGAAAGAAAAGTAAACAAATATTTATGCACAGTACAGTGTATAAATACAAAAGAAGCAGGAAAAAACAATACAGTAGTTACACTTTCGATCAAATCAAATTGAACAAGGAAATATAATATTGCACAATTTAAAAAAGATGTTATTGCACAGTTTCTATTTCAATTAAAATATTGTAACTATATTGTGAGATCATGTAGCTTTAATGTTTAAGATATTGTAACTATTGTAGCTATATTTAAAAAATTTAAGGTACTGTTAACAGTACAAATTTTAAAAGTAAGTCTATACTGTATAATAAAACTGTAAAGTCTGTCTGTACATTTTAAGATTTTTGCGGAACAATAATATGTGGTAATAGATGAGTAATAGAACACATCAAGATGGTTTTTGGATGTTTTTTTGTCTTTTTTGTTTGTTTGTGCAGGCATCATGTAAAAACTCCTAAACAAATGTTAATGGGGTTTTCACAGGTGTATTTGGCCGAGCTCGAGGTAACACAAAGGCTTTGTCTCATCACAATCGGCCCACTGGAAGACAAGATTCGCTTCTTTGAAATTTAATGAGAAAACGCCCTTATATCATACAAAAAAATCAACCTTGGGGAAAAAAAAAAAAAAAACATCAGTTCATCTCAAAATTCAGCAGGTGGCGCTGTGCATTTTTAATCCGAGCTTATAACAGTGTGATTTAAATTTACTTAATAAACGCTATCTCACATCTTCATTCCACACACGTCGTGGTAACACGTAAAAAATTTAGTTCATTCCAAAATTCAATAGATGGCTCTGTGTAAATAAAAAAGAGAATTTTTTTTTTTAATTAATTAATTTTATTTTAGTTAATTCCAAAATTTAACAGATGCCGCTGTACACTTTTTTAAATGCGCTTATGAGTGTGCAATTAAATTCCACGCGGACTAAGTCGCGGGCGCGGCTAGTCGTTAATATTGCTTAAAATATGCTTGGTGTTTTTATGGCTACTCTGTTTCCTTTATTTTTTAAATTATTATGAAATTACATTCTAGCCAACTGTGAAATCTTTCTTCACAGTGGAATAAACCTTTTGAATTCTTTTTAATCTTAAACCCAGTTGGCTTTTAAGTTTATTAATAAAACATAAACAAACAAATACAATAAAAACGATTTTCAAAATATCGTCCTGTTTGCCTGTTGTTGCTCGTCTTGGTGACCCCTGACCTTGAGGTCGTACGGTGTGATGGCTGTAAAAGAGCAAACTGCAGCGAGGAGTCGGATCAGCACCAGGACTCGAGCTGATGGCGGTGTGTACAATGGGGTAAATGGGCTTAAAGCACCACTGATGTGCAGCAGGGTATAATGGAACAGGAAGTGTGTGTGTGTGTGTGTGAGAGGGACTTGAGTGCACGGATCGAGAGTGATCTGGAAAGCTTTCATCAGCAGGATACGGCGTGAGCATTAGATATCGAGCTGAAAAGGAGCGTCACTGAACACTAAACCCCCCCTGAAGTCCTCCAGACACTTGTGTTCTGACTCAGATGATCATCACATGGCCTCCCAAATCTGACCGACAGGAATCTGTAGAGAACCGCAGAGCGCAGCGGTTGGTGAAGGCACAGCTGGACTTCTTTCTTAGGTAGAAGGTAGAAGATGGAGTTCTTTCACTACTCATTCATTTAGTTTCTTCAGTCTAATTCCACATATATTTTTTTACGTACCCGGGTCATGGATCTTCCTCTGCATGAAAAGGCTCGTTAGATGAACAAAGGAGAAGGTGAGAGGAGGAGGAGGAGGAGGAAGAGACCGGTAATGGAGGGAGATTAAGGGGAGTGGTTAAGACGTAACGGGCAGAGGGAGTAGGCGGAGTCTGTAGACGTGGTTTTCCTGGTGGACCTGTGAAGAGGTCATGATCTTCCTGGAGATGGATGAAAAGACCTCCACCTCTGCTGAGAGAAGGTTCTCCTTACACTTGTTTTTTCAGGATCCGTCTGACTGAAGAAGCTCCTTGGACGAGTAGAGAAACGTTTCTATCTAAGAAGAAAGACGTCCAGGTGTCACGACACAACTCGCAGAAAACCTCGTCCTCACACCTGGACGACTCGGAGGCTTCGGTTTCAAAATGGCTGAATTTAACAACAAATGATAAAAATCAGCATCACAAAATATTCCTTAAAGAAATAAACATGTGGATGAAGTGCTTTGGTATAAAAACAATAATAATTCTGGTTAATAATTGGCGTTAATATAAACCGGTGATTTGCAGCTGCACCTTCTGTCCTTCTAACCAATCAGAATCCAGAATGTACAGTAGCAGCACTGTGGTCTAAATCCCTCATATGTACGGTGTATATACACACACACACACACACACACACACACACACACACACACACACACACACACACACACAGCAAGTCTATTTATAAGGTAAAGAAGCATAAATGTTCATGAAGGACAAGCTTATTTCACTTTCAAAACACTGATAAATGATCTTTTTAATGATGAAATTGTGAAGTATTTATTATTTAATTAAGTGATTATTATTAATTGTTATTAATGTTGTATAAAATTTAATAAATAATAATATAATTAATGATTTTATTAATGTTAATAGTGAATATTACTTTTTTTTTTTTTTTTCATATTGATTATGAATTATTTCCATTAGTTATCATAATTAAACATTTGATTAGTTTTTTCTATTAATGCTTATTATGAAATAAAGTAGTTGACGCTCCCACAAACAGTTTCGTACTTGAGGATCCAATAATTAAAGTGGAACTTTCGATGGTGATGCGCCAACAAAGCTCCCAAATCTTCACAAAACAGAACCGAAAGTGTTCCACAGCACGGCTTACACCAAGAAAAACAAACAAAACAAAGGCAAGTGCACTATAAAACCTGACCCTTTACAGATGTATAGACCGATCATTGTAGATTTATTCTTTCTGCAGGAAGTTTAAAAGCACTTTGTCTCCTATTAAAAGCAGTGATGTGAAGCGGCACTATGAGGTAAAACTGGGGTCGTTGTTGGAGCAAACGTACCCGCAGCGGTCCGCGGTGTTGGCGTGTACCAGACGTGAGCTGAGAGCGCGAGGTCAGGAGTTCAAATCAAAATGTTGAGTAAAAGCGATCATCTACTTTCTCTCCTACTCTTTAAAGATACTCAACCTTACAGAATGTGATTTCTGTGTATGAATAAGTTGGACAGAGAGACAGACAATAATAATAATAATAATAATATTAATAATAATATCACTGATTACATTAAAGATCAGCAGATTATTTTTAGATTTAACATTTTAACTTTTTTTATTTTTATTTATTATTAAATATTAAAGTCTTTAAACAATTTTAAAACCGGAATTAGATCAATTTAGAAATCCATAACATTAGAATAGTATTTCCTGCGTCGTACAGCAGCAGCAGTGAGTCTCTGTGCGTGACTGTGTTCGTACCAGCGTCATTTCATCATCTAAAATTATAATCTATTCATTTATAATTAAAATCTCCCATAAAGCAGATCGGAGGAAAGCAACTTTGCGAGAGTGGAAACGATCAGTTTGGGGTGGATTTTTATTAATTTCTGAATCAGTATGCAATCTGCCTACACACACACACACACACACACACACACACACACACACACACACACACACACATCTGCCTCTCTGGGATGCTGCAGGTTCTCAGGACAGTCATTTCCTGTTTCTCTTCCACACTGTAAATTATTAATGTGGCCGTGCATTAAAGGGCTGATGGAGGCTGTGTGTGTGTGTGTGTGAGACAGAGAGAATGCAGTGAGGTCTGTGTAAAGTTTTTGCCCTATTTAGCCTGGATTTTTGTGAGTTTTCATACACACGTCAGGAAAACCTTCGCTGTGTTCCAATCTGTATTAAACTTGCAGTAACTCCAGGTAAAGTCCCGTCTAAAGACGTGGCTTTTTACTCATTAGGAAACATTACACTGTCTTCTGTGAGATTTTACGTAAAAATAAAGAAAAAAAACAAAAAAACATTGTTGTGGTCATGTGACCTACTAATAAACAGATTGTGTATCCACACCTCTACGATAAACAACCACAACAACTTAGACATTCGAGTTACAAATGTATGGACACTGCAGTGGACCAGAAAGGCAAGGCAAGTTTATCTGTATAGCACATTTCATACACAATGGTAATTCAAAGTGCTTTACATAAAAGAGCGGAAAATAATCATAAAAAGAAATAGAAAATAATAGCACTAAGACTTTTAAAATTATTTAAATTTGATTTAAAATAAAAATAAAAAACAGTTTGTAGTGGCACTTTTAAAAACTACTTAAATTTTGAAAATATAAGAAATATAAAATACAGACGTAGCACAAGTGCTCATTCAATAAATGCAGATGAGTTTTAAGTCTAGATTTAAACTTGTCCCTGCCTTTATCACCAGCAGGGTGGATTATTGTAATGGTCTCCTCACTGGTCTTCCTAAGAAGATCATTAGACAGCTGCAGAAAATCTGAGCACATCACACATGGTGCTCTTTAGTCCGAATTTTTCATCTCTGAGTACTTTTGTTTAAAGGTGAGGTCCTGGAGATGATTTTAAGTGAAAAAAAAGCCAAACCTCGGATGCTTCCACAATGCTGTAGGCCACTTTTGTAGACTCCACCTAGACATGACGCTCAACATCTGTCCTTTCTTCGCTCTTCCTCACATGTATCGTGATGGTTCCATTATAGCGTTGGTTAGCAAAATGAAGTGGAAGTGAAATTTGGAAATGAGAAAATATACAAACTAAATTTGCCAAAAATGTTCATTTAATCAAATTTTATTTTATACCTCTTTACTTATAGACGGTATATCATTCGCTTCTTCGCCAGCTTCTCTTTTTTTTCTTTTTTAATTTTAAAAAGACAAGAAAAACTTGTCAGGCTGCTAAAAATAGTAATAATAATAATAATAATAATAATAAAAATAAAAATAAACAGAAGCAAACTTAGAGCGTAACTTCTGAACCATCACTCATTGATGTTTGGTTTGACGTCACTCATCTCTGTGAAGGAGCTGTTGCTATAGAAACGTTAAAAGCATCTTCTGACCAATCAGAATCAAGAATTCAACAGTGGTGTGGTTTTGATATTTTACATCAGGATTGTTAAATACAAATGGAATTCTGTTTTTAAGCACGGAATACGTGAGTAGGAGTTTTTGGTTGTCAGAACGTTGTAGTGATGTTTATTTGACAACGTTACAGACGGGAAGGTTACAAAGATGTTGATGAAACGACGTCGGAACAACATTGACTATATCTTAGGAAGTCCCTTTTCAGTTGTTTTAAACAATCTATCGCCTTTTCTTAAAGGGGCTTGTAGGGTCTCTTTTCAGTTTTTCTATACTGTAGGTGTGATGGTCCTCTGGAAGTTCTGTAACTTTGTCTGTTTTGATAGTCTGTTGTATTCAAGACGACGGTGCGTCTTCCTTTGTCTGCAGGATGATGATGGTTTCTTAAGGACTCCCTTTACTCTTTCTGGTCGTTACACCTTAACGACTCTCTAACCGCTCTCTCCCCTCTACTCTCTAATGACCCTCCATCCTACAGTATTCTCATCTCTTTATTGTTCATGTGACAAGCCGTTTCAGATGGAGGAGGAACCTTTGACCTTGGAGGACTTAAATATTTTCAACTTACCTTAGACTGAAGAATCTACATGGATTAGTGGAGGAGTGAAACTAAGAAGTCGTCCAGTTGACATGACTCAGACAACCTCACCTGGATGAATGTGAATCTTCACAGACACGCCCTTTTATCTTTTAGTGTCTGTTACTTTTTAATTCAGATCTTTCAACGATCTTAACTGTTATTCAGATGAAACTTGGGCAATTTAGATTTCACATGAAAAGACATTTAAATTTTCACATGAAAATTGTTAAGATATTGCAGCATGAATTTGACATGGTTACGGACACTACATGGTTACGGACACTACACATTTTAGCTTTTTGCTTTGTAAGCTTTTTACCATAACCCAATTTAAGCAACAATTTTTACAGGTCATATCCTTCTAGAAGCTCACACTAATTTTAGCATCAATACTCGTAAAGAAATATGAATAATTTGCATTTTAAATTATTATAGTTTGAAGCGAGACAGTACAGTATAACGAAGAAAATGGCCATTTTTGGGGCTCATATAAAATCATCTCTCCAAAACGGCTGAAGTCAACAACTTGACATGTTTAGGGAAGCGAGACTGGTCACTTCAATGTTGCATACTTGAGAACTTCAGAAGTAGCTTTTTTGTGACACATTTTCTGTATTATTTGTATAACATAACACAAATTATAACAAAATCAGCACCAGTACTGTGTTTTGTCCGAGAACATCACATATTATTTGTAGATTTTTGAGTCGGGGTGACTCGCTGCCTCGCCAGAGGAACGAAACATGACTCTGATCTCCCAGGCCCGTGTTTAAGTTGTGCGACGTGACGTACGTGATTTCCTCATCGGACGCCGTTGATCCCGAGGTGTTTGTTTATCAACTCTTATCTCCTCGCTCACACACACTCGGCTAATCCTTAACGATAAATTTTTTTTTACGATGCTGTTTGCTTTGGTGAGTCACGTCACCGAGCGACTTCGTCTTGCGTCATTGCTTTCCATCTGAACCTGAGGAGAAACGAAATATAAAGGCTTTTACCTCGCAGGTGTTCGGAGGGCAGTGGCGTGGGTGTGCGGGGTGGAGCGGAGGGCAGGGGCCGGTGGAGAGGACGTGAAAAACAGACGGATCAGAAAGCACAGCTGAGTCAGTGTGTTGGAGGTCCAGCTGTCTCCTGAGAGAGACAGAGAGAAAGAGACAGAGAGAGAGAGACAGAGAGATGCACGTCAGTCACGGCGGCGCCGCTTCAGCGCTTCGAGCTCGTGTTTGCAGAATTTATTCCCCTGAAACTTGATGTGGCTTCAGGGGACCTGTTATGTAAAAATCACTTTTTAGTCATGTGTAGACGTTCAGCTGGGTCTCCAGTGTGTGTGTGTGTGTGTGTGTGTGTGTGTGTGCAAATAAACATGAAATTTTTTTTTTTTGTACAAGACAGTTAGATTCCCCCCCTTTTAAAGTGACCTTATACAGTATAAGAAGATGCCCCTCCCACTGCTTGGTTCTCAGCTCTGCTTTACTCTGGAGGGGGCGTGGCTCAGCAATAGCTCATTTACATAAAGACTGAAATGGCACATTTGGAAGAGGAGTGAAAATAAAGGTTTGAGGTACAAAAAATGTAGTATCTGAGTGGTATTTCAGATGATTCATTAACACACACTTTTTGAGAGCTCCGAGACCTGTGTTAATGTGTTAAAGAAATAATAGGAAAATATGGGACCTTTAAAAAAAAAAAGAAAAAAAAAATGTCTTTCTCTTATTTCACCTATAAACCAGATTTCTGTTCCAAACTTTCATTAATTAATCACTCAATGTTTTCCTAAACAAATCTGTTTATCCTGCAGTAATGCTGAATTCTGCGCTCTGATTGGTCAGAAGGTGTTGATTAGTTTCCTGACTGCAGCACAAGTTCATCGTTTCTGTAGCAAATGAAAAAGTGGTTTAAGATGCGGATAATTGTTGATTTGGTGACTTTTTTTAATTTTTTATTCGAAACGCTTACATACAGTATGGAACTAGTTTCCAGTTTCAGTGCTTTGTTCAGTTTTCCAGCACATGAACATCTTCAGGGTTTCTGTTTTCTTAGTGAGAGAATAAGCTTTGTTTTTTTTTCTTTGAGAAAATAGAAAGAAGACAACGAAGAAGAAGAAGAAGAAGAAGAAGAGAACCTCCAGAGTCTCCCGGGTGTCATATATTGCTAAACCTATGAACTATAAGCTGCTGAAATTTGTGACGTGTCATTTAAGAAATATCACACCCGAGCTTGTGCTGTCGTACTGAATATCAGCACGTAATAGCATCACAGCCGTGCTGATATTCAGTACGACAGCACGACCTCGAGTGTGATATCGCTTTTATACAACAGTTTCACAAACACCATTTATTTTTGTTAACAGGTTATGATTTGTTTATTAATTGAACCGGTTATTTTGCTCCGCCCACACATATCCCTCCACGCCTGGCACAGCTGTAGTGCGACTCAGCTCGTGATATCGCTGCGCTCCAGCCGTGCTGGTTTGCCGTCTACAGCTGACTCTACACAGCGCTCTCCCGGCGGAATGAAGCAGATGCCTTAAACCTGATATTAGCAACGCTAATTAAATCACCTGCCGCGAGAACAGGATTTAACAGTTTCTACAGCCATCCGATCTGGAAAATTTGAGGCGGGATGTGAACCGTGGGGCTGAAAGAGCACAATGTGTCTGATTGGAGCGCCTGTGATGTCGAGTGATACTCACACTACTACAGGCTGGGTGAAAACCAACTAGGCCATATTTAATGGCTGTAGAACTTGTAGTATCACCGGAGTCATGATGAGATCAGTCTCTAAATAGACGATAGTAAGTAGGATTTTATATGATCACAGGATGATGCAAGAAGCAGTGACCACCAGCGCCTACGTTGAAATTTAAAGATTTGCCATCATTGTCCTGTGTGGTGTAGTGGTTAGCAGTATCGCCTTTTACCTCCAGGGTCCGGGTTCGATTCCCGGCCAAGCTCGATTCCTGTCTCTGTGTGTATGGAGTTTGCATGTTCTTGGTGGGTTTCCTCCAGGTACTCCGGTTTCCTCCCACAGTCCAAAGACCTGCAGATTTGTCTAATTGATGTTCTGTGTGTGTTTGTGCCCTGTGATGGATTGGCACCCTGTCCAGGATGTACCCTGCCTCGTGCCCTAAGTCTGCTGGAATAGGCTCCAGGCGACCCTGAATACAGGATTAAGCGGTAATGACGATGTGAGAGTGAATGTTCTATGTAAGAAAGTACATGTACAATTTGTTTTAATGAATTTGTATTTGAAACATGGACTTTATTACCAAATTTTAACACCTAGTGTTATCAGATTACTTGGTCAAAATTAACTGTTGTATAAATGTCAATAGAACTAAATATTGTATTTGTTGGTAATAAAACTCATCACATTGAGCTGTATCACACCGTCCCAGCACACACACTCTCACTCACTCTCTCTCACTCTAACTCACTCTAACTCACTCTCTCTCACTCTATCTCACTCTATCTCACTCACTCTCACTCTCTCTCTCACTCTCTCTCTCTAACTCACACTCTCTCACTCTAACTCACTCTCTCACTCTAACTCACTCTCTCACTCTAACTCACTCTCTCTCACTCTAACTCACTCTAACTCACTATCTCTCTCATTCTAACTCACTCTAACTCACTATCTCTCTCACTCTAACTCACTCTAACACACTCTCTCTCTCACTCTAACTCACTCTCTCTCACTCACTCACACACTCTAACTCACTCTCTCACTCTAACT
>JAQMYJ010000020.1:17911597-17922704 GCA_030014305.1 Clarias laeviceps
CTCATCACTAGAATACACACAGCGGAGGGACAGAGACATGAGGGAAATCTAATACCGTATTGTGTAGTGTCCCTTTTTTCGGCGGATTTTTCCGCTACCGTAGATCATTTTATCAACTTGTAACATTTCAAAATTTTTATTTGAGGGGGCAAGACATTTATTTGAGGGGGCGCTGCCCCCTCTTGCCCCCCCCCGTAAAGCCCGGCCTCGATCAGAAACCAGATTCTGATGTAGAATTTACATGGCAACTACGACGAATAATAGACATGATATTGCTAAAAGATATTGCACATGATCTTGAAGGAGAGTTATTTTTGCAACCAACTCCAATCTCTTTATAGCGAGCTTTCATGAGCTTATTTTTTGGTTATGGTACCATTCCATGGTACATCTTATAGATCCTATATCCTATAATTTCAAGCAAATTCACACCTGTCAAACCAGGACTCGTCTGTCTGGTGCAGTGCCTGAGATCTGAATAACGGCAGGTGGACGAGCCGTGGTGAGTAATACTTGGCCGTCCCTGCGCTGGTCTGTCAGTACTATGCAGTGACTCAAGATAGGCACCAGATGGTGAACAATATGCCCAAGGCTCTTAGGAGAAACGTCCAGCACCCTAAAGGCTAACAGAGCCAACATTCAGAACAAATTCCATTTTTCTATGTGACTACACCCGTGTCCTCGAGGGCGATGGCGTGGCCAATTGTCCCGCAGCGTCTAGAAGCTTTCCCTTGACCTTTCAGTCTCCTTTCTGTCCTTTCTTTTTTTTTCCCCCCTTTTCCTTTTTTTGGCCCCCAAGAGCTCTCGCCACAGAGCACAGCTGTGATAGTGTTGGTTGATAAACGTGTAGATCATTTTAAATGCTTATTCATTCCACTGCAAGAGGACCCTTTAGAGAGCTCTGTCTCCAGAGAAACTAAAAACCATACACCAGTATAGAACATCTGGCTGTTGTTAAATGTTTTGCTATGTGTCTAGGCTCCGAAATATATATTATTCACAATTAAGCATTATTTTTTTGTAGGAGTCGTAATGCCTCAGCACGTTGCTTTGCCTTTTTTTTCTTTTTCTCCAAGCGAGGTGAAAAAAGTCGGTATATTTGTATATTCACATAGAAACTCATGAATGTTTTTGTAAGTGCGTGACAATCCAATCATCAGTATAAGATGTACTGTATCATGCAAGAGGAGAAATGTCAGAGGATACACAAAACACGACGTACTAAACCCACAAACAAATCAAAATGCATCTCACACGGCCCACCATTTTTATCAAACAACCAATAAGAGTAAAAACAATTTAGATATAATGAGCTTTTCCATCTTTCCTTCTGAATGAAGTGGGCAATGACACGATCATGCGGGTGATCATTGAATTGAATAAATCCAGCAGCTTTTCAGAAACTGCTGATATTTTGGGAATCTCTTGAAAACTTTAATAAATGAAAAGAATTTGTCCATGTTGGGCCCTTAAGCAAGGCCCTTAACCCTCAACTGCTCAGATGTATAATGAAATTAAAAAAAGAAGTCGCTCTGGATAAGGGCATCTGCCAAATCCCATAAATGTAAAAGTCTCACATTCATCACAGCTCACTACCTACAACAGCTCCTGCACTGCGATTGTAACGTTGTGATAACTCCAACAAGATGCTAGATAAACTTTTTAATGGTAAATAAACTGCACAAACTTTTCTCACTATTGTTTTTTCCTTGGGCTTTATCCTCTTTAGCAGTCGCGTGAGAGCCACAAGATCTGGTACAGGTTTTACGTTGGATACCCTTCCTGTCACAACCCTCCCATTTTCTAACCAGGCTTGGGCCCAGCACTACACACACTGGCTACAGTAGGCTGTATGGGTGTTAGGGTTAAAAGTTACTGTACCTTAGAACCCAACACTGTCAAGTCTCCACTTTTGGGTTGCATGGGGCTCAGGGTTAAGGATCTTGCCCAAGAACCCAACAGTGGGGAACCGACAGTGGCAGGGCTCAAACTCCTGACTTCCCAATAAGCAATTCAATTCAATACTTGGCTGTTTAAACAAACTTAAGCCTCTAGCAAAACCTCTAGTGTTCAGTAACCACAAAGCAACAGAAGAGAGAAAAAAAATCAGATCCTAAAGACCTAAAGGTTTTGCGTCAAAAAAGATTTATAGGAACAGGAATGTTTGTTAGTAATACAATATTAATGTCTAACAAGGATTCTGCATGTATTTTTGTTATTTTATTTTGGAAAACACACACACACTATACGGACAAAAGTATCTGACCAACCCTGCAATGGCATTGTATCCAAATACATATACGTCAATGTGGAGTCGGCCCCCCTTTGTATAACAGCTTCCACTCTTCTTGGAAGGCTGTCCACAAGATGTTGGAGACACCCCAATTCAATAATTAACAGGTTTGGCCAAATACTTTTGTCCATATATTTGGTTGACACTAAGATTGATCTTTTCTAAACACTAGCAAAGAACTGTACTCTAAAACAGGATGTCCAATTTTAAAATTAGGACAAGTGTTGTTCCGTTGTTGGATGTTCCCTCAGTGTATTGATTTCCTAAAGCGTTTGAATTGCTTCAACTTTACCTCGAATAATACAGACGCCATCTGCATTACAAAAGCAAATATTTCACTTACCTTATCTCTCTGGTTTAAACACATTCCAAGGTATGAATAAGAAAGTCTTCTCACATTCTCAAGGGGCGGCAGTACAGAGGAGAGAGCACTTTCAGCAAGAACACACATCTGATAACATTATATCATCTTACACAACACACTGTCTCCTTATTAATCGCTTCTAAGTCGTTCACGATGGCATCTGAACTATCTGTGTTATTTTATTTACGGCTACAAAGCTAACCAGCTTTTAACACAAGGCTGAATTCCAAATTTCTCTCGCTCAGCTTTCTGTTTGAAACACTAATTCTCCTCTCGAGAATCTCAGCATGTCTTTGAAAATATTAGCTCGGCTTTGAGAGGGACTGTGCGTGCATGTGTAAAGAGACACAATTAACCTGAATGAGCAGTGAGACAGGACCGGCTCTGATGAATCTGCCCATTAAAAGAAGCACACAAAGCCCCGAGGGAGGAATCTGCATTTCCGACAGAGATCGAGAACAAAATACCTGAAAGGCTCCAATGAGCTGTGCAGACGTTTGTCTTTGCCAAGCTATCCAGCTCCATCAGGTAGGCTACTTTGTGAAACATCAAAAAATCTAAAAATAAATAAATAAAAATGAATAAACATGTCTTCCAGTGAAGCATTTAAAGACCGTCAGCCAAAAGCTTTTCCGCCACAAAGAACAGATTGTGAAAAGGCATTGTTAAGATTTAGATAAAGGAAAGTGCTACAGGCCTGTAAACAGATACACGCTCTGATAATGGACGAACGAGATTTGTTTGTCTGGCTTTCACCATCCTTTACACTATTGAATATGCTTCTGCTGACATTAAGGTTTATTTCCATGTCCTTAGCTCTGAGGCAGAGAACACCTTTGTGTTTATTGCGGCATGCTTTATGGTTCTGGAGTACTGGTCGAAAGGTTATTAGTTTAAATTACCCTAATGTCAAGCTGCTACTGGAACCTTGAACAAGGACTTTAACTTTCATCTGCACAGCTTGAATGAAGGCCTCTGCCAAATGAATAAATGTAAATTTGAGGGATTTGCATTTATAAACCGCTTGTAGAACCAAATAGAGTCCAAATACTGTGTAGAAGGGAGCCCAACTTTTCCGATTTGCTGTTATAAACAATTTTTTGACCAGGACAGAAAAGTGCTAAGGATATGAACATGCTAAAACCCCAAATCAGAAAAAGTTGGGACAGTATGATAAACGCAAATAAAAAAAGAAAGTAGTGATTTCTAAATTTACTTTGACTTGTATTTCATTGCAGACAATATGAACACAAAATATTTCATGTTTTGTTTGATCAACGTCATTCAGACCTGCAACACATTCTAAAAAAGGTTGGGACATGAGCAATTTAGGGCTAGTAATCAGGTAAATTGGTTAAATAATGATGTGATGTCAAACAGTTAATATTGTAATTATGATTTGGTACAAAAGCAGCATCCAATAAAGGTCTAGTCCTTTAGGAGCAAAGATGGGCCGAGGATCGCCAGTTTCCCAACAAATACATGACAAAATTATTGAAATGTTTAAAAACAATGTTCCTCAAAGAAAGATACGAAGACATTTGGATATTTCACCTTCAACAGTGCATAACATAATTAAAAGATTCAAGGAATCTGGAGGAATTTCAGTGCATAAAGGACAAAGGCGCAAACTGAACAACCGTGATCTCCGATCCCTCAGGCGGCACTGCATGAAGAAGCGATATCACCTCATGGGCTCAGGACTACTTTGGCAAACCTTTGTCAAGTACCACAGTACATAATTACATCCACACATGCCAGTTAAAACTGAACTCTGCCAAAAGAAAGCCCTATGTTAACAGTGTCCAGAAGCGCCGTCGACTTCCCTGGGCTCGGAGGCTTATGAGATGGAACATCACACAGTGAAAACGTGTACTGTGGTCAGATGAATCAGTATTTCAGGTATTTTTTGGGGAGAAATGGACGCCGTGTGCTCCGGACCAAGGAAGAAAAGGATCACCCAGACTGTTACCAGGAACAAATCCAAAAGCTAGGGTAACTTGCACTTCTGTGATGGCACCATTAATGCTGAAAAGTACATAAAGATTTTGGAGCACAATATCCTGCCTTCAAGAAGACATCTTTTCCAGGGACACCCATGGATATTTTAACAAGACAATGCAAAACCACATTCTGCACACATTACAAAGTCCTGGCTGCGGAGGAAAAAGGATGCAGGTACTTGACTGGCCTGCCTGCAGTCCCCACGTGTCTGCAATAGAGAATGTGTGGCGCATTTTGAAGCGCAAAATGCGACAACGAAGACTCCGTACTGTTTCCCACCTTAAGACTAGTTTGCAGGAAGAATGGGACAAAATTTGGGACAGAATGGGACACCTGAAACACTTCATCACTTGGTGTCTTCAGTCCCTAAATGTCTTTTAAGAGTTGTGAAAAGGAATGGCAACATTACAAAGTGATTAAATGCTTTACTGTTTCAACTTTTTTTTTTAAATGTGTTGCACGAACCAAAATTGAAAAACGTAAATTTAGAAATCACTACTTTCTTTTTTTATTTTGCGATTTCCACACTGTCCCAACTTTTTCTGATTTGAGGCTGTAGGTATGAAGGCATTCAATGTAACATTTACTGGAAAATTTTACATAGTCTGCATGGAAACAGGCCACTTAACTTGAGCAGGAGGATGTAGACCTCATATTCAAAGGTATATGCATTGAAGTAGTATCTAAATGCAAGTAGGAGGTCGTATGTATGTTTGGAGCTTAAGGATCTAAAAGTAAGAAATGGAGTAGTAATGGTTGAAGTAGGGCCTAAATGGGATCAGGGGCTTGTAGATCTCAGAAGTTTAGACTTAAAAGCTGACATAGGAGCCAAGAAGTGCAGGAGCTTGTAGAGCTCAAGATGCCAGGCATAGAAGTGGGATTCACATGAGAATTAGTGGTGGGAGACTCAAATAGAATCCAAATGCAAATAAGAGCTTGGATGACCACAGGTTTTGAGCTTCAGGACCTGAAGTAAGATCTGAAGTAGTGGTCTACAGCTATCAAGAAAGTTGGTGTATGCATAGGAGTTGAAAAAGAGCTCACAAGGGAGCAGTGGCTTGCATTATACAGTAGATCTTAAGATTCTAGTCTTAGGATTCAAGAAGAACAGGAGTTTATAGACCTCAAGCTTGTAGTTATAGATGTAGGAGTTCAAGTGGGATTCACCTGGGAATAAGAGTTTGGATGGTAGTAGACTCATGGTGGAAGGCAAAAGTGTTTAAATAGGTTCCAAACACAGTCCGTATGTATGACCACACAGTGGAAGCAGTAGACATAGGAATTCAATTAGGAGTCACTTAGAAGCAACAACCTGAGAGTGTAGGCTTAGAATATGAAATAGAATTCAAGCAAGAACAGGGGTTTCAAGACCTCAAGATGGAAGACATAGTAGCTGAAGTCTGATCCAAACCTGGGCAAGCACTTGTAGATCTTAAGATGGTAGGCTTACTACAAGGTGAATGCAAGTTGAGAGAAGGGGTGTGTAGTCCCCAAGATGGTGGACATATATTTATAGGAGTTAAGTAAAGTAGGATATAAATAAGTGCTGGATGATTTTTTTACTTTGGGGTGGAAGTTATAGGAGTTGAAGTAGAATACAAACAGGAAGATGAGCTTGTTGACCTCAGGTTGGTAAACATGGGAGGTGAAATGGGTGCCAAAAGAGAACAGGGATTTGTATACTTCCAAAATTTGTAGGCTTCTAAAGTGGTGTACATCCTGTGGGTATCAGACTAGTATACCTTGGATCTTGAAGACTTTGGGATGGGAAAAATTGTAGAAGCTTGTAAATCTAAGACATAGAATAGATGCTTGTGGATGTCAATAGCAGGTCCAGGTGCTTGTAGAGCTGGGAATGGTACACTTGTAAGGACCCAAACACAAGAGGAACATGTATATTTCAGGCTGGCTGGAGTGAGATTCAACCAGGAGGTTGGTGAAGCTCAGAAGGGGAACATGAGCTTACGATGAATGGAACATGGTTATTGAGATGTCGGGATTAGACAGGATTGTGACAAACTGCGGGGCCTGTAGATCTCAGGATGGTGAAGTCAGCTAAATTTTTATGGGTCTTGTGACTGGAGCAGGAGCATGTCGCCTACAGGAGAGAGGAGTAGGATCCAAACTAAAGCTAGAGGTTTCAAATAGAAGCTTGGATAATCTCAAGTTTGGAGCTACTGTATAGGAGCTGAGGTAAGATCTGGAGTAGATTTCAAGATGGTTGGTGTATGCATAGAAGTTGATGTAGAACTTACATGGGGGCAGGGGCTTGTAGATCTTAAGTTTATATACTTAGTAGCTGATGTAGGATCTGAGAAGGGGACGAGCTTATAGAGCTCAAGATGGTAGTAATAGATGTAGGAGTTCAAGTAAAACGAGAGCTGGAGCTGTGTCAGGACAATAGAAGCAAACCGAAGGTTGGTCGACTTAGGATCTGGATATGGCAGGAGTTTGTAGTAAAGGTATAAATGCTTGAGTGGAGCAACATGGGCATGATCGAGTGCCACATTATCATCAATCTGTAAACAGACATAACAAAAGAGCGAAGACTAAAAGATCAGATCTGGCATCTCGGTGCAGTCTGAAACATAACTGAGACACCAGCGACTGTCTGTTCTACAGTCTGGAGTGATTAGAGATGAAAAGAATTTGGTTCCTGTTGTGACTTATGATGCAGAGCATCATTTTCTGTCCTGATGTTTTATTTTTAGAGAACAAATAACATTTTGGCAATCCCGACTAACTGTTTCCACAAAAAGAGCGATTAGGATGCAGGGGGAGCGGTGGTGTCTGGAGCCCGGGGATCTATCGGCTAATGAGCTGGATGGAGAGATGAAAGGCTGTAGCTGCTCTCTCGCCTGTTTGCTTCACATTTTGTTGCCTTGAGCACACTCGAACTTGTTGCCGAGGGACCGGCGGCGCATAACTCAAAACGCCCACAGGCAATGTAGCTTTGTTTCTTAATATTCCTCATCTTGTCCGTGTTTGCTGTGTGATTTTTCACTTTAATGACCACGTTGGACCACAAGTCCGGATGGAAAAAGAGAAGGTGTTAGGAGGACGTGGGGAAAGAGGAGGTGGAAAAGTGGGATATTTACAACACCGCCTTGACCTGAGATGCCGTTTACATCACTGCAAGGCTGTGTGTGTGTGTGTAGATGTGTGTGTGTGTGCGCGCGACCTACTTTTTATAGTAATGCTTCACTGAGTCATACCCTCTCGATGGAATTTGCCCATCTAAATCTAAATTTACACATTTAATCTAGGTGAGAAAATAATATAGTAATGTATTGCATGTGAATAATAATAATAATAATAATAATAATAATAATAATATAATTATCATAATTTTATATTATCTTTCTGTATGAAATAAAAAACAAATGATTATTTAAAATAATAATAATAAAAATTATATTGTAATTCACCTTTCTATGTGAAACATTCTTTTTTTCAAAAAAAGTATTATGATTATTATTAATAATAATAGGGGGGGGGGAATTAAAATACAATAACATGTACAGTATAGATGTAGCATGATTAATGCATTAAAATAAAATAAATACAAATAGAAATGTTATTTTATTTACCATACACAGTCTGATGTGCAGTAAAATGCTTACACGACTGCTATTGAGCAATAAGATAACAACTGCAAATGGGAAAAAATGTAATCCATGTAGAAATTTACATAAAATAAAAATAAAATGTGCAAATACAAATAATATAATAATATAAAAAAAATAAAATATACAAAAGGCAGTCATATAAATATATATTATATATTATATTATAATTACATAACAGTAAAATACAAGAAACACAAGTATTTATTTGCTTAAATCTAATTTTCACTATATTTCTCCTAAATGTGATGGTTTTCATAACTACAATACACTTTATATAAAGTATGCATTAATTCGTCCACTTTGTGTCATACTGTAGCCGTGTTGCAGTCTGGATGCTGATTGGTAAAAGAATGTTGATTAGTTTCCCATAACAGCAGTTCTGACAGTTCTGTTCTACAGAAACATCTCATTCAGAGAGGATGTGTACGTTAGGCAAGACACGTAAACAAATTAAAATCGTAATAAAATGTAACAATAAATGGATTAAAATACAAAAGGGTCATTAAGAATTCAGTATATTGTTAGTAAACATCACTATATTCCAATGTCGGCATGACTCACATTGTTCTTCATTATTATTATTATTATTATTATTATTATTATTATTTCCATATTAACACAGCTCCAATTCTGGATTGTTTCTTCAGATCTCATAAAATGCTGGTGTAGAAAACATTGCAATCCCTCATCATTCTACACCTATTGTTGGTCATTCGGTTTTACATGGAGGTGCCATTAGATACTTAAAAGCCTTATATGGGTCTTCAGTCATTCAGGAGCCCTTGGAGTCATCTTCACCTCCCCCACCCTTTACGGCATCCTGGATTTCCCCATGTGAGCAATCACACTTAGTCTTTGAAGATTAAGTATTGTTTCTGGAAAGCATGTCTGAAGACTTGCAAATATTACTTTTTGTATTTAAAGTAGAACTTTAAATACAAATGACATTGCTATTCATCATAAGTGTGACAATGACAACATGGGTATTTTGAACAAGTACAAGTAATAACTACAAGCAAACTAAACACCTGCTGAAGGTCAGAGTGGATCTAAAGACTATCGACTTTTGCATGAACACTTGGGGTGAGATGGGAATACACCCTGGATGAGATGCTGGGTCAGGGAAACATAGTGTGCTAAATGAAATAAACTTCAAATAAATGTAAGACTTTTATATGAATTGGAAAATGTTTTAAATAAATGTCAAATAAAATATGCAAAAATATACAAAGTTACAGTAGCAGAATTATAAAAGACTTCAAAGTGTACCCTGATTCATTGAGTAACCCCCCACACCCCCAAAAAACAAGCTCCTACTGGCCCTTTGTGTATATTTACCCCCCTATATTTAAACTACTATTAAATATTTCACAGTATCGTCTCTCCTACCATTGGTCGGCTTCACCTGTTACAGACCAGCGCTGAAGCACAGTAACATCTGCACCACTCTAGGGGCTCCTCTGTCTTCTTCACAATCTCTGAAAGATCCGGAATAAATTAAGCGACTGCTGAGCGAGTCTGGAATTCACGCATACCAGCATGGAGCTGATGATCTCCTGAGGCCTGCTTAACACTTGATTTACACTTTACTAGTGTAACAATTCTTGAGTTTTAAAATCAGGCCAAAAGTGACTGGTTACATTATGGGAGAACATTTTCAATTAATGGTTTTAGAAGGTGTGATTTCGATTTCACCATAAAAGTCACAGCTATGTTTGTGGAAGGCTGGTATCTATTGAATATCCTCATACCATCAAAGAAAAAGAAAATAACCTGGTGATTCAGTACATTCAGGTGGTCAGCTGACTTCATTTTATTGCCACATCACGTTGCTGAGTCTCGACCTGAGTAACTGATCAACCCCACGTCATAACACTGTCTCCAGAGACTTGTACAGTGGACGCTATGCATGATGGGAGCATCGCTTCATACGCTTCCCTTCTCACCCTGACACGCCCATCACTCTGGAATAGTCTGGACTCATCAGGTCACATGACTTTTTTTTTTTACGCTCCAAAGTCCAATCATTATATCCTCTAGCAAACTGAAGCCTTTTTTGGGGGGTTTCTGTGGTTCATTTATGGACACACAGGTGTTCAGTCCCAATCCTGTGAGGTCTCATCATATTGTTTGTGTGTGTATGGAAATGCTCTTACTTTCACTATTGATCATGGCTCAGATTTCTCCTGGGTATTTTTCACCCTGCGACTTCAGCAGAAGTTTAAGTGATCGCCATTCGTGATTTTATTTTTCATCCTCAAACTTGACGTTTCTTAACCCAACTCCAACAAGTTTAATATTTTATCTGCTTAATGGGGTAAAATAATTTGATCCTTTTAAGACTTTCCATAGGATAAGCAACTAATACAAATAAATATGTATTAATATGTATTATATATTAATACATATAATAATATCACCTATAATTGATTAGAGAGGAAAACTGGAGTGAGAACATGCAGGCGATATGGCTAGCTACAGAAAAACAAAGCTCACACAAGTAGCAGTGTGACACCGTACACGTGTTAAACCACGAATCCTGCGACGAAACAGTGGGTTTTAAACAAATGTACAGTACAGGCCAAAAGTTTGGACACACCTTCTCATCTATCTGTCAATGTGTTTTCTTTATTTTCATTACCATTTACATTGGTAAAATGTAGACTCACTGAAGGCATCAAAACTATGAATGAACACATGTGGAGTTATGTACTTAACAAAAAAAGGTCTCCACAGTCAACGGACCTGAACCCAATCGAGATGGTTTGGGGTGAGCTGGACCGCAGAGTGAAGGCAAAGGGGCCAACAAGTGCTAAA
>JAQMYJ010000020.1:17924212-17938281 GCA_030014305.1 Clarias laeviceps
TGCCACAAACAGGAAGTTAATATCACCAACCAGTCCCATTTTATTAAGGTGTATCCATATAAATGGCCCACCCTGTATAAGCAGTCCACACACACCCCGAGGTGAAATAGTTTAGTCTTGACTCCAGGGTAGTGTCCTGATTCTTGTCTAAATAAAAAAATAAAAAGTAAATTAAGAAAAAGTCAAAAAAGAAAGAAAATGAGAAAGGGGCAGAGGATAAAGGTATGCGGCTGCGTTATCTCACTGTGAGTATAATATTATGTACGTAGTAAAATGGACGAGTAGAACACTTACGCTTAACCTGCATTACTGTGCTGCTGGCCTACAGAACACTGGATATACAGTACAGTACTTTCATATCCTGTGTTTTATTTCATGACTTTTGCAAAGATAAGTGGAAAAGGATATTTTATTTATTTATTTATTTATTTATTTATTAAGTGCTAAATGGGAGTTCACCCAGGGCAAGTTGCCCTAAGGCACCCTGGTGCCACCGCACCACAAAATTACAACTTTTACAGAAACACAAATCAGCCTGTAATAACTAATAGATTCCACTGTGATTATTTTGTTCCCCACAAATTGTAATGTAAACCAACTGCGTAGCAAATAATATTATTTATAATAATATGTACATTCTATGGAAAACTTTTACGAATAGCTCATATACTGTACAAACATTATAGAATGAGAAGATAATATACAAAAAAAAAAAAAAATCAAACCAGTTCTTGTGATGACATTTCCCATGAATTTGAATTAAGGCATAAAACTAACCCCAAATAATAATAATAATAATAATTATAATAAAAAGCAATCACATTTTCTGCTAATTGGAGCTAGCAAAGATAATAGCAGTGCTAATTAGCTAGAAAAATGCAGCCTTCTACTGTATGTAGTGGCAGACTTAATCGATGTGCGTTTGCAATGATAATAAATTAACTATAGTTTCACAGAGGAATTAAAATAGGAGCTGAACATGGTCCAGAGGGTGCAAAAGAAAAGCGTTTACAATTTTGTCACAAGAATCCACTAGTAATTAGCAAACAGCAGCTGGTAGCTAACTAGCTAGTACGTGCTTACACTGAAAGATCATGCATTCACTCTCCATCCTGTTTAAGTAGCAGAAGGAAACGTGTGATTGCTACTTTCAGTAGTCATCGGCTAGTGCTTGTTAGTTAGCTAGTTATTTGGGAATTGGCTAATGAGTAATAATAATAATAATAATTAAAAAAAACAAAAGCAAAGCAGAGAGGAATCTGATTTAGGGAAGACAGTGTATATATGGGTTAACATGCAGAAATCTCAAGAGGTGCAGATTTGGAAATCCCACATATGCCTAGAGCTATATAGCGCACCTATTAGCTAAACCATCAAATCCTGCCTATGTGACGCGGCACGTCGGTGCAATCAGAAAGCTTGGGAACGGTCTGAATGCTGTCAGGTTTCTGAGTGAAATATGAGCTGGAGCTAGAATCAAATGAGCTCGGGCTTTACTCTGATTAATTTTTTTACCCAGAAGCCTGAAAGAAAGAAAAGTCTATGTTCTCTTTAGTCTAGTAGTGTAGCGAGCGCTGAGGTATACGATCCCTGATTAAATCCATGTAGAAGCTGGACCTCTCGACCTCACATGCTCCTCCAGTGGAATGTTTTTAACCTTTTAAATTGTGCTCTAATTTGGACCGTTTTCATGCTTTCATGCTATTTTTTTTCTCTCTCTCATCCACCAACGCTCATTAAAAAAAAAGAAAAATGTAATCTTGCACGAAGAGGCTGTGAAATTTTTAACAAGTTCTGCTGTCTGTGAACAAATTTAAGTGAAACAATGAGTGTTCAAGTTAAACCTGGACTTTTGATTGTGCAGAATAACAGAACACAGGAGAGTAAAAACTCCCTTTATTTCTCTATATAATCTCCTGCTACACTAATGTACTTATCCCAGTGTTTCACTAGCGCTTGGATATCATTAATGTGGTGAGACCGTAGCCATGATCGGACTGCCTGCCTGATTCACGTCTGGAATGCCGGCCTCCCAGGAACTCCTTTAATCCCCCAAACATGTGGAAATGTCTTGGAGTGAGGTCAGGACTATACGGAGAACGTAGTAATAACTCCCAGCCGAGCTCCTGTAACGTGCAAGTGGTGCTGGTGCATGATTGTGTGTACAGTTCACACAGATGCATCTCTTTTGCAAGTTGGTGACAAGATATCTGTTGTTCTGCTGAAACATCAACAAGGAACTCATCCTCGTTTGAGTAATATCAGATAGCAGAGATTGATCTGCGGTCATATAGCAGACACATACTGTATAGCCAGCTAACTGGTTGGACTGGAGGTCACATACTGTATAACCCTGACTGTAAGTTGGAAAAAAAAAAAATACAGCCTATGAAGACTATTTGTTTAATTGTACATATTAATGATGAAGCAGGTGGGCAGAAACTTACATTTCTTGGTCGTGTACTTCATTATTTCTGCAGTTCTGTTATCACCCCGTTTTTTTCTCTTCTAATTAATGACTACCCGCTGTGCTGCCACGATGCCCATTTTTGGCGCTCGGCCCTGGAAGGCACTCCGCCTCGAAGAGAAAAAGGAGTCGCTCCAAACTCATTTGATATGACAATGAAACGAGGAGGGTAATAAAGCGAGCGCTGCTCCTGCTGGGTCACGTGGCAGGGAGGAGGATGAGTTTCTATTCTCTCGATCACAGGAGAAGAGGTCCCGAGAAGGTATCAAAGCTGTTTAAAATCACAAATACATCCAAAAAGTAATAAAAATAAAAACGAACTTGGCGTACGGATTTAATCTGTCTCGGAGGCGAGTTCTTAAGGTTCTTTTTGAAGGACTTTTGGTGCTCATGCACCATTTGGGGTGACGCAACACATTCTGATGAAATCGCCGCTTCCACTTGGTGATGGTTACTCAGCTCCATCACACCGCCCTGTTATAGATTAGTTTCCTGTTACAGCATGACATGGAGTATTTTTTTTCCTTACTTAACTACTGATGCAGGGAAGCAGGACTGTGTGTGCTTCTTAGCGTCTGGTGAATTCGGTGAAGTCTGTGTTCCTGATTATCTTATTGATTTCTTATTTCAGCTTTCGCTTACTCAGAAAACCCTCAAGCTCATTAAGAAGTGAGGACACAGTCAGTCTTAATAACGTTCTCCAAACACACCATATGTTTGACTGTTGAGCACAGAGGACGCAGGGTGTTTAGATGATCTTCAGGCAATCAATGAGCTGGGTGTGTATGTTTTTTAGATTGCTCCGAAAGGTCTGCAGAGTGGTGGCTCAGGCGGCTAAGGATCTCGGCTTGTTGATTTGGGGATCTGAGGATCCCGGTTCAAGCCGTGCAGTGGGTGAGTGTGTTGGTACAACCCGTAGTACCCAATCCCTGGATGCAGTGCTCCAAGCCAGGTTAGAAAAATGGGAGGGTTGCAGTCAGACAGGGCATCTGGCATAAAAACCTGACTCCTTGACTGGCCAAAAGCCACCAAGCCATAGTCCAATGCCTTAACCAATAAGCTACCCCGACCCTTTTAAACATGTAAACTTTCTTTTGGCTGCTCCCGTCACGGGGGTCATAACAGCATATACATGTTTTTTTTGCATCAGAGGTATCTCAATGGTTAAGGCTTTGGACTATGGCTTGGTGGTTGCCCAGGTTCAAACCCCACAACCACCACTGTAGGGCCCTTGAGCAAGGCCCTTAACTCTCAACATAACATGTGGCCTTAACCCTAAACTGCCCTAAAGTGTATGATGAGCTAAAAATGTAAGTCACTCTGGATAAGGGCGTCTGCCAAATGCCGTAAATTTAAATGTTCTGAGTGCTGTATGTGTACGAGGAAGGAGTTGCTCTCTGCTGTAGAGCTTATAGTGGGGTTTAACGTTAGAGTTTAGTTTCTTGACATGGCTGACGAGGTTCAAACTTCTGGAAGAATTGAGTTGACGTTAGGGCTGAGAAACTGAACAGAAGTCTGTTAAACCGAAGTGTGTTTTGTTAATAGGTGAGGTGTGAATGAATGCTGTTTATGATTTTGTGAGTTGAAGGTGTGAATGTGTCGTTAAAATGAAAGCACTTCACCACAATTATACAGTAGTGTTGTTATTTTAAGAGCTTTCTGATGTTCTGAGATATTTATGAACATCATTAAGATCTGGAGATTGGCATAGTGGTATGTATGTGTGTATGTGTGTGTGTGTGTGTGTGTGTGTCTGCAGAAATCAAGCCAATGTCGTCATGGATGAATTCTGGGGAAGAATCAAAAAGGTTTTGACCAAAATTCAGTTGCAGACTATGAAAGTTGAAAGTTTTCAACTTTCCACGATCTGACCGTCTGGCCTCCCAGGAACTCCTTTAATGGCTCAAACATGTGGGAGTGAGGTCAGGACTGAATGGGGGACATGACAATAACTGTGGTGTTGGTGAATGATTGTGTGTACAGTTCACACAGACGGATCCAACTTCAAAAACATCCTTCTTTAAAACATTTGCACCGTTCACTTGTGTTACTGCGGCTAAGAGTCTCATCAGCATACTGTGCTTGAATCCTTCTGTACATGTCAATCGCTTTTACAACCTCATTTCCAAATCCCGGTTTGACTTGAACGCCTTTACATGTTTAGCTTATGTATAGTGTAAGTGAGCGAGACTTCATAATCTTCCTTTAAAATAATAATTTCATTAACATTTGTTCCAGCAAAGCACGAGTCATGATAATATAATACTATATACAATATCACGCTTAGTTTCATTATAATTAATGAAGCCTATTTATTATTTTTTTGTTATTATTCTCTTGCTGCTATTGTTTTATCTGTTGTTGGCTCGCACATAATCGCATCTTCGTTACCATTCTCCGTGTTCGTGGTTAATTAGCGCTAAAGCATAACACTTTCTGGCAGCTGTCAGATTTCAAACAGACGCATTTACACCTCCGAGCTGCTCTTCAAAAAGCCCGTGTGTAAATCAGCGGTGAGTCTGGCGTACCAGATGCAAATATTCGGACCTGACTCACCTCTGAACAATGGAGCAGCACACCTGCACGACATCATCATGTATCCGCGGACAAACAAAACCACCCTGGCTCTTTACATGTGCATGTGCTGTATTAATTATTGACACTATTCCTGGACACACGTTGCTTTGAAACAAGTGTCTCGTGTGTGCGTGTGTGTGTGTGTGTGTGTGTGAAAACAGTGACCATGGTGTTGTGCTGAAAATAACTCAAATCAGCAATTTAAATCAGAGGCACGCTCTTAATCACGCTGGTGCTCATGGAGCATATCATCACTCAGGATTCAGAAACCGCAGCAAAAAATTGTTGTTTCTTCTTTTGAAACGTGAAACAATAAAAATATAGCATGTATCATCAGCACGGTGCTTTCGAATTTCTGAAATCTGACGTGTCATTATGATCGACGGTGATTAGTTTCCTAGAACGGCTGCTCACACAGGTTTATATAGTGTAAATCCCTCTTCAAATTCTAATCGTTTCTATAGCAACGACTCGTTCACAGGGAGTCCAGAAGTTTTCTGTCAGGAGTTTATTGTTTATGGAAGGAGTCTCCAGTGTCAGCCATTAAGTCAGTAATAGACATAGTCAGGGGCAGAGGAGTTTCCGCTTTGCTGTCTTTTTCGGTAACATGACAATGCTGTGTCTTTAGATAGACAGACAGACAGACAGATTAATAGATACTTTATTGATCCTGTAGGAAATTTCCAAAGAGATAGAGGGGAAAAATTGAGGAGAGTAAGGAAAGTATTTCTTCGAATGTCACACAATAATGTGCTCTGCAACCTGGGGCTGAATTTCTTACGGTTTTACAAGCTCTGCTTATGGTATAATGCACCACATTAATCATTTCTAAATCCATAATTGGTAATGCTTTTTCATAAAAAAAAAATAACTAACTAAACTGAATATAATCCCTTCCGATTGCATTGTAAAGTTATTTGTATTGTATTGTAGATATGGCCTTTTCAAAAATAAAATCCAAAAGCGGAAACCTCTGCTGTAGGTTTTTGCTTTGGACTTTAAAACGATGAGTCAGTGATGGTGACAAAACCTTTGGTTTGAGGTCGGGGTAGGAGATGCAGAGGGCGCACACAGTGCTGGTGCTATTTGCGAGGACATGATTAATAAATGTGAACTTTACTCAGACTCTCTCTCTCTCTCTCTCTCTCTAGCTCTATCTCTCTCTCACACACACACACACAACAGCAGCAGGTTTTTGGACCCCTCACATACTGTGCTGAACTGCAGTTGCCTGGACCAGGCTTTAATAATCTCTTCTCCAGTCTCATCCATCTCCATCACTGGGAACTCAACAGGCTCTGATTAAAAACTATACATTTGGAACGAGTCTCAGTTTTACACTGAAGTCGGGTTTTGCCACTTTGGGAGAGTCTCCAGTCTCAGCGAGGAAAAGTACTTCCGCTACCTCTAATTCTTTAAACATGAGCCTTCAGTAGCAGATCCTCATTTGCAGTTTATCCAAGCATCATGTCAGACTGACATACAGTACTGTGCAACATTTCTAGCCCCCCATTTCGTTGTATTAAATTCAATTAAATGATGTACATTATATGAAATTAATGGAGACAAATATTTTACTGACAGGTTCAAACCACTCAGCATCATCAGTACACTAATCACCGGCCTCATCATCTATCATCATCTGCACTTGTTTCTCACTGGTTCATGCCTTAATTTTTTATTCTTGAATGGTTCATAATTCACTGTGTGGTTTAACAAACACAAACCATCCCTCTGAAACTGCTCTGGTACGGGGACTGGGCTGAAAAATATGAGAGACAAAAATGTCCTTCAGGAAGCCTGGAGAACTACTGCATTCCTCAGGACTACATTAAATTTACAAGAAAGTCTGAAGCCTTGGAAGTCAAATATGAAGAAATAAGAAATCTATGTAAATTATTTAGCTGCAGATAACTCCTCAGATCTGACACTAGGGCACAGACTCACCAACTAGACTGTTGAAGACTGGAAAAGACTTTTCTTCTTGTCTTCAACCCTCTAGTTTGGTTAAGTTTCTACCCATTTTAGTACCCATCCATCCATCCATCCATAAATCTAGGAACATCTGTAATCCAACTAGGGACCATGGAGGCCAATAGTGATTGCCATTGTATTCCATTTATTCCTGTTTTATTTTATGTGATATTTTACAGAAGTGTTCATAAAGAGTGACTATATGGGTTATTATAATCCTTCTTTGCAACTCAAACCAACCTCTTATCAACACATTTCTGTCAACCCACACAACTGTCAATCACTCAGTGTTTTTTGTTTTATGCACCATTCTTTGTTTAAAGACTGTTACAGTGTATCTGAAAATAGGTTCTGCAATACTAACAGTCATGCCATGGTTAAAATCAGACTTTTTATTCATTCTCATGTTTGATGTGAACATTAACCGGAGCTCTTGACCGCCCGGCTGTCTGCATGATTTTATACATTGTACTTCTGCCACATGATCGGCTGATTAGATAACAGCACGAATATCCAGGTGTTCCTAATAAAGCGGACATTGGGCGTATACTGGAAACATTCAAATAATAAAATAAAAAAAAAAGAACCCAATGTTTCATTTGTAACATCATTTAGATTTGATGTATTTTTTTTTCTCTCATATTATCAAGACAATATTTTATATTATATTATTTTACTTTATTTTATTTTTGTTTTGATGATGCCAGGTCTGGGCATCTCGAGTTGAAATGGACCTGGACGTTTGTGAGCAGGGAATGTTTCATACCTGGAACTTTTTTTGTTTCCCTATACAGTCTGTTTTGGGTGAATCCTGCCTCTCACAAAGTGAACGAAATAAATAAATAAATAAATAAATAAATAAATAACTCACAATAACACCAAATTAAATCCATTACTGAAAAACATGTTTGTTTTTTGCACTTCGCACCTTCACACTTGGGTGACAATAGCTTGGGCTACACAGTACAGCTTGACACCTTTATACCGGTAGAGTGCCTCTGACAACAAAATTGTTTTTGTGTGTGTGTGTGTGTGTGTGTCTCTTACTCATTTTCTCATGGTGGTGTGGCTGAGTTCTGGCCAACAGAAAACAGAAAAGAACAAAAAATTAACCAAAATCAGGTTTTACTGCTTAAAATATACCATGACACTTTAAAGGGCACCTATTCTACAAAATTCACTTTTTAATTCATGTTTAGGGATTAGGATGTATATTTTTTCCAGTTTGTATATGCAAACATTAATCCGTTCCCTGCTTTTGCTTCCTTTTCCATTTTTGACCAGTATTTAAACAAGCCAATTAGATTTCCCCCCTAATGTGACCTATATAAGAAGAGCCCCTCCCCTGAAGGGGCGTGGCTCAGTAGCAGCTCATTTACATAGACATTGAAAAAGCGAGTCTGACAGAGGAGTGAAATGAAGCGAGTTTCAGGTCACTTTGGAGGAGCTCTGAGACCTGTGTTTATCCGTTGAAGAATTAGTAAAATATGGAACCTTTAAGATTTTCTCTTGTTTCTCCAGTTTTATCCCTCGTCTGTTTATTCATTCACTGTCCATGGATTGGATTGTGATGTGTGTGTATGCATTCCCACCTCATGCTTAATGTTCCCAGGATTGGGAAAAAGATCGACTCCAGATCCGCCGCAACCCTGATCAGGATCATTTCCGTCCAATACACACTCCATAAAACACTCCTACACCAAACTAAGAGGAGAAACTTCACCAAATATTACACCATGTTCTAACTTAAAAGTCAGCGACCTCACCTTTAGCCCCCTTCTCTTCCTCCCGTTCTTTGTGATGTTCCACGGCGGTCAGAAGAAAGATCAGATGTCCAATCTGTCTCAAGCCGCAGGATAAAAAGGTTGAACTTTTACCCTGGACATTTCCATCAGACCTGATCAGCTCAGCCTGCAGCTTTCTCACAGCCGGGAATCAGATTCAGGATTTTAGAAACAATAGACTGTAGAGATCACTTTTTGAGCTGTTTTTTTTTTTTTTTTGAAGCATGCCTGTTTTCATGTTTTTCTGTTCACAAAGATTTGACAAGCAGCCAAGCTGGTGGGATGATGGGAATCTGGGTGAAGGTGACCTTTAGTGCACAGTCTGTGAAGGTATATTGTGTATTTTTTTGCCATACTGCAGCTGCGTCTTAAATATTGTATGTTTTTTAGTGAGTTGTGTTCCCCACCTATGTATATAGAACTTGTTCCACAAGGATTTATTTATAGAAACACAGTTCTGAGAGTAAAAACTCCCTTTATTTCTCTATATAATCCCCTGCTACACTAATGCACTTATCCCAGTGTTTCACTAGTGCTTGGACACCATCAAGGTAGAAAGTTCGATCAATGATTGTACTGTGTGTCTGAAACGCCGGCCTCCCAGGAACTCCTTTGATGTTTACCCAAACCTTTGGAAATGTCTTGGAGCGAGGTCCGGACTGTACAGGGGACGTGGCTATAACTCCCAGCTGAGCTCCTGTAATGTCTTAGTGTTGTTGGTGAATGATAGTGTGTACAGTTCACTCAGACAGATGGAAGTTATCCATTAATTTTCAAGGATCAGACGTTCCACTCGCTTTATGGTCACGGGAAAGACTGCAGTGGGCTCCGAGCCACCTCGGCCGGGATCGGCATTCACGTACCGTTCAAATGTTTCAAGTTCAGTGAGTCTCATCACTGTATTGTGCTTGAAGTCTTCTGTAAATGTCAAGTCTTTTTACACCTTCATTCAACAAGCCCTGGTTTGACTTGAACACCCCTTATGATTTTTTTCTTTTTTAAATAATTAACAAAAATGTTTGGTATTTCTGTAAGCACAGAGTTTGTGAGTTTGCGGTAGCCAGCCTTTAATATCCAGATGTACAAAAATAAATAAATAAATATCTGAAAAGCTTATTCCCTCACTGTCTATACCACTTTATCCTGGATTCAGGGTCGCCGGGGCCTGGAGCCTATCACAGGAGACTTAGGGCATGAGGCAGGGTACACCCTGGACAGGGTGCCAATCCATTACAGAGCACACACACACTACGGGCAATTTGGTACCAATTTAATGTCTTTGGAGCACAGAGAGAACATACAAACCTCATCCAGACAGAGACGGGAATCGAACCTGAATCCTGAAGGCGCAAGGCGACAGTGCTAACCACTACACCACCGTGCCGCTATTTAGCTTATTATTAAGTGCAATCCAATCATTATTTTGTAACCCAGATATAAAGTGTGTTCTTTCCCAGCTGGTTATTCATGTGCGAGTCGCTGCTTTAGAAGTCTCCCACGAGGGGCTTTTACAGTATAAATCCGACACTCCCAGCTTGTAGCACCCTTTCCACATCTGCACTCTGTGGTTATTACATTTCCAAAACTAACACAAACACCACATCTCTCCCTCATACAGTATCTCCTCCTCCTTTTCCATTTTCCTCTGGATCAATCAGAAACCCATCCTTACAATGTGGAACCTTTTAAAAAGGTCCCAGGAACCCATTTCAGTTCTGCGTATGAATTATTAAAAGAGTGCAATTAACGTCCATGAGGATAGATGCGCCTCTGTTGGGTATTGATCTGACTGTACGCACGGGTGCTTGGTCTGAAACACATGCTCCTGTGGGTCGACATAAATATTCATTTCCACCACTTTTCCGTCCATAGACAAGTTCAGACACTAAGAGTGTAATTAACTCGAGGATGATGAGGAATAAAGCAGCGCGTGCGAATGTTCTCACTCTGTGTTTGGGATTGTAACAGTTATAAATATTGAAAAGTTTTTTTTTTTTTTAAATAATTCCTTATTAATAAAAAGGAATCATAAATACTGCTTTATCATGTATGTACGAGGTCACTGTGTTGTCCCTCATTCACACACTATGTACAATTTGGGAATGCTAGTTAGCCTAATCTGCATGTCTTTGTACTGTGGGAGGAAACCGGAGTAACCTGAGGAAACCCACAAACCCCTAGGCGGGAATCGAACCCAGACCCTTTTTTTCAACCTCCAACATGAACCTCTGATACCAGGTGACACTTAACCTGGTTTACTGAATGTTGTTGAGCTGAAAACCACACTGTCAGACTGCAATGCATCGATTTTTTGCAGTCAGACTGCAAAGTGTGAAAAATATCTAGAGGGGAACCTGCTACAGTATATACAGTACAAACACCTCATAAAACATCTTTATGGTGTTTAATAGAGAGCATGGCCTTTAAAAAACAAAACAAAACGAGTGTGAGATGTTGTAAATCGTGTACTTGGAGTTATCCGCGGTGAATGCAGCAGACAGAGAAACTGTTGAGACACACACGATATTCCTTACATACACCTGAAACTCATTACAAGGACTTTATCGCTAGCAAGCTTCTTAAACAGAGCGAATTCAATTGTTCCTTTAATACAGGGTGATTCACTCGAAAGAGTCCCCAAATATTCGGTAATAACTCTCGCTATGATGACGCAATCTGAAAAAAAAAAAAAAAAAACGCTACATACCTTGACCTACAGTATGTGTAATCGTTTGCATTCCATGCGATCCTGGAAGTGATCTACGTTTTCTGCTAGACACATTTCGACGCAGCGCTCCATGTTCCTGAACAATTTTGCACTTTTTGCAGCTCTCTGACATGTTGAATAAGACCCTCCAGTCTCCCGTGCGAGGCGTCTCATAGATTTCATAGACGGCTGCTGCAGACAAAGTTGCGGGTCACCGATTGTGTCCTGCGACATTTTCGGATGGCCACCGCCATGACAAGAGATCAACGACCCTGTCGTTTCCAGTTTCCGTACCATCCTCTGAATAACACTCTTTGAGGCTACGTCAGGAACACCATATTTATTTCTAAATCTACTCCGACATCGCAAATTCGTGAATTGGTGACCCAATAGGTCCACGCTATGAAGATGTGCTGCTCGTTCCTGTACATCGTCGAGTGACTGAGTGAAGGTACCGCGTTAAACAGCGCGATGTCTTTCTGATGCCTCCCTTGTTACCAAGTTCGAAGCCATATCCTGATGAGCACATTGTACCTTGTTTTGTCCTAGAGAGAGTTATTACAGAATATTTGGGGCCTCTTTTGAGTGGAGAACTCAGCACTACTAAGCATGTGATTCGGTATCAGATCTGGTCATTCTAACACTGACGCTGCATTTCTGTTGAATGTTAGGTTCCGTTTAATTGTGAGCGCTTGTCAAAACATTACTTCTAAAAGACTTCATTGTATTTGCCGTGCTTGGGCCCACTGAGGCGACCGAGTAATCCGATGGCCCGTTTTTTCGATGGTGTGTTTGGACAACATCGCAACATCTTTCTCGGAGAAACCGAGCCGGACACAGAGTAGTAATCTCGGAGAAAATGCCAGGCGTCCTGGCAGGGTGATGCATGAATAATTGAAGTGCAGATGGAAGGATTAGAGGTTGGTGTGTTTGTGTGTGTGTGTGTGTGTGTGTCAAAGAGAGAGTGTGTCTAGATGGGACAGTTTGAGAGCTCATTAAGACAGCCTCTTATCTTCCAGGAGACAGAGTGCTCGTTGTCAAGAGAAAGGAAGTGAGACAGAAGTCTTGATTAGACTTCTGGAGCAACAATATATTTTTGGGAAAAAAAAAATAGGACTACCATGAACTGTATAAGAATTGGACAAACCATCTTTTTTTATTACGCATACGGTTTTCTGAAAAGCAGATAACTTTAGGAGATCTGGTTGTTGCAAGAGCAAACTCCGCCTAAATCCCAGTTATTCAATAAATGAGCAAATGGACGGAAATGAGCAGAGAATGGCTGTTGTTTGAAACACGCCTACTTGTCTCATAGGCAATGGAGCTGTCACTCAAATTCGCCATACTTCTAATTATGCATAATTGTATGGTTTTATATAAAAATTCACCCAGCACAGTTGTCATGAATGGGAAATCTAGTTAGACCAAAACCAGTTTTTGTACCAGCCTGAAACCATGTTTATTTCTGTTGTAAAGTTGGGCAATTTACCATGGGGCTCTACAGGGATTGGCTCACTTTTAGAGCATAGAGGTAAATTAAGGAAGTGCATGTTTGGGCACTTCCATGACGGACTCGTTTTTTCAGAAACGGAGAATGCCTCTTGAACGCTACATCACTCACTCATCGTCTATATCACTTTATGCCGTATTCAGGGTCACGGGGTGCCTGGAGTTTATCCCAGGAGACTTAGGGCACAAGGTGAGGTACAGGGTGCCAGTCCATCGCACACTACAGTAAATTTGGGAATGCCGATTACCAGCATGTCTTTGGACTGTGGGGGCAAACCGGAGTACCCAGGGGAAACCCACCAAGCACGGCAAGAACATGCAATCTTCCTGAGGTGGGAATCGAACCCAGACCCTGAAGGTGCAAGGCGACAGTGCTAACCACTAAGCCACCGTGCCGCCCTTACATAACCCATTTATAACTGACAAAACAAAAAAACAGACCTTTTATTAAAGTGTGCTATCTGATAGAACTCTGCTGTAATAAGGAAACATTTGGTCAACTTTCCCATTTTATGTTGGTTTTGTGTTCATAAAGCTAAACAACAATTACATCAGGGCTGTTCAACTCCAGTCCTGGAGATCCACCTGCTAAACCCACAACTGAACCTGAGAATTAACGGATTATATGAATCAGAAAAATGACCAAACTATGCTGGACTGGATTTGAAGAGCCCTGCCCTACATAAACCTGATATTGAAACATATAGCAATATATCCAGGAAGATATCCAACTCACTCACTCACTCACTCATCTTCTATCCCACTTTATCCTGTATTCAGGGTCACGTGAACCTTGAGCCTATCCCAGGAGGCTTAGGGCACGTGGCAGGGTACACCCTGGACAGGGTGCCAATCCATCGCAGGGCACACACACACATACATACACACACTATGGGCAATTTGGGAACACCAATTAGCCAAACCTGCATATCTTTGGACTGTGGGAAGAAACCGGAGTACCCAGAGGAAACCCACCTGTCATGCACACTCAATCTGCGACCGGCACTAGGACCCGGAAGTAATGCGGTCGCGAACCAGGAAGTATAAAAGG
>JAQMYJ010000020.1:17938381-17957530 GCA_030014305.1 Clarias laeviceps
CCTTAAACTAAATCGCGTGGTTATCCTGCCTACTCGCTTCTCTCCGCGTTTGGGTTTACCATCCACGCTACATTGGGATAACCGCTAAAGCTACGTCTTCTGGTCACCAAGGTTAGTTCACCCTGACACCACCAAGCACAGGGAGAACATGCAAACTCCATGCACACAGAGACGGGAATCGAGTCTGGCCGGCAATCGAAGCCAGACCCTTATGAGGTGCAGATATCCAAATACACGCCAAAACACGTGGTTTATAATCTGGCACATATAATCTGCTCATAACTTCACTTCTACTCAATATTTTGAATTCATTTATGGCACAGGTTTAACTTCAGGCAAATGCACGAAGGACGGGCAAAGTTTCATTAAATTCTGTCCAGCCAGTTTCATGTAATGCTGTGACCAAATCTGTCTGGACAGACATACAGACATACAGACAGAAAGTTCTTCTGGTTTCTGGTCCTCCAATGTATACCATCTAAAGATATCACTGAAAGAGTGAATTCTGACCAAAAAAAACAAAATATTTCTTTTATTTATATAGCTTAATGAGCATTTATAGATCTTCATACAGAATTTCCAATTCAATTCAATTCAATTTTATTTATATAGCGCTTTTAACAATGGTCATTGTCTCAAAGCAGCTTCACAAAATGAAAAGAAGATTTGTGGAAGTGAGATGGCAATAGGAAGAAACCTTGAGCGGAACCAGACTCAACAGGGAACAAATCCTCATTTGGTTGATAACGGATTACAGAAAATATATAACGACATCATGTGTAAGGCTGCTGGAAGTTCAGTATAACAAAAGTTGTCCAAGTTATCATGGAGTCCAGTTCAGCACAGGGATGAGTCAGCAGGTGCAGAGGACAGACGCGGGTCTGGATCACTGGGAGCTCAGGAGCAGCATGTGATCCAAACCATCATGAGTGTTTATTGAGAAATAAATTTATAGTTTATTAAAGTAGCTGTACATAAGTATAACAATGTATGCTGTATCAGGTACAATGAACTGCCACAAGAAACGTCATCAATGTAAATATGACCTTCATAAGAACTCCAGAATGGTTTTGTCTGTTAAAATGATTCGTTTCTGGCCTCCGAGTGGCGCAGTGGTAAAGTTCTCGCCCTATCATCCGGAGATCGCTGGTTCGATTCCCGGGTGATGCTGTAACCTCTCGCAGCCGGAGGTCTAGAGAGAGCTGATTGGCCGAGCTCTCTCAGAGGGGAGGGATGAGAGGTACTTCGTGCTCCCACATTAATCACAGCTCTACAGCCAATCAGGGGCATCTGTGAGCTCACGCACACGGAAGGAGCGGATAGCGCTGTCCTCCGAGTGTGTTACTCCGCCCCCAACGGTGCGTGAACGAGCAGTTCGAAAAGATGCGGTTCGCTGGCGTCACGTGGTTAGGAGGAAACTCGTGATAGTCTTCGGCCTTCCCTGACGGAGTGGTAGTAGTAGCTTTAATGTGGAGCCCCCTAGTGACGGGGAGGAATTGGACATCACTAAATTAGGGAAAAAATTGGGAAAAAATCCAAAAAAATAATAATAATTAAAAAAAAATTATTCGTTTCTAGGATTCAGTACCAAGTCTTTCCTTTCTGTGTGAATCCCAGCCACACGATGAAGCATCATAAAGTTTCCCAAAATGAGATGGCACACATACTCTTTCTTTTTTGAGATAAATATCGGTAGCTGGAGTCGACTGGAGCACTCGGACATGTCTGGTGCTCTGTGTAGATCAGAATGCTTTACTGTACTCAACCACAGGAGCGAAGGAAGAAGACAGAAAAAATCTTCCCAAGTAATATTTTTTATTCTTTTCTCGGATTGAAATGTTTCACCCATAATTACTGATTTATTAACTGTGTTGTCCAGCAGTCCAGGAATATGTTCAGCGCCCATCTGTGCACCTCCCACACACACACACACACACACACATACACACACACACACAGACCCTATGGTTCGCCCACTTTCTGGACTGGAAAAAAAATAATGCTAATAAATACAGGGTTATTCTTAGTTCCAATGAACAAGCTGTTACAGTTATGAGGAGACCATTTAATATGTTTATTTGTTTGTTTGTTTGTCTGGTTATCTATTTATTTGGGAGAGATTTGGGATAAGTGATGTAACCGTCAAAATGCCATAATTTTAAAAGAAAATCAGCTTCTAATGAATTGATGTGTAACTCCGTGAATCTATCTGTACAGTATGTTACTCCAAATATCTCTCTCTATGTATTTGGATTTAAACACAAAGTAGGCGTGGTCTAACCCCTCCCCCGAACACATTATTTATAATTTTTTTTAATTAATGAATATAAACTTATGGCCCTAGAAACACTGGAAAAACACTTAAAAGCAGCATTAGCATGGTGTTTGAGTTCTACCTCAGTTGCTCAAGCCCAAAACTTCCACTTATCTGCCACATAACTGCTCATAACTTCACTAACTTCACTCTGCTCAAAATTTTTATTCCATTTATGGTGCAGGTTTACCTTCAGGCAAATACCTAATTACTGCCAAAGTTTCATTAAATTCTGTCAGGCCAGTTTTGTGTGATGCTGTGACAAAATCTGGCTGGACAGACATACAGACATACAGACACAAAAGTTTCCGAGACTGGTTTTTCAGGAATCCAGTGCTGTTTTTGTATTTTTTTTAATATTTAACGAACTCCTTATTATATTTTACCATTGTCTGATAAAGTTTGAACTCAAAATTATATTTTCTTAGCACAGGATGAAAGTATTGGCACCCTTGACCACATTTCCCACCATTGCAGCAAACCTGCTGCATCTTGTGCTCAGCAGTTCACTCTGCCAGGGGACTAACGACAGCAACCTGATACACATTTAAATGCAAATCAAGCTCCAGGGAAGTCACGTCAAAGAAAATCCATTCCTGTGGTAATTGTGACCCTTAATCGTCCTTATCCCACAATTTCTTTTTTTAATGACTATAGCGACAAAGGTGAGCAGAATGGCATTGTAATGCTGCGCTGCTATGGTACAGACGAAACCCTGCTAGAGTAATGTTTTTCTTCTTCTTCTTCTTCTTTTTATTATTATGTTTAGTGTTTGATGCACCTGTTTTGGTCCATGAAATAATAAAGGCCTTCAGCGTTTCAATAAAGAAACCTCCCCAGGGCCTGACTCAGCACTTAGATGTGTGTCAGATGAAACACTGAGCTACAAATTTCTGTCCCTTCACACACACACACACACACACACACACGGGAAAGGACTCGGCACTCATAATAATCTTGGAAAAACAACTTCTCTGGTTGCATCATAAATTATGAATGAGACAGTGATCTTCCCAAGCGCTCGGGTTCTGGGGATGTTATCCGGAGGTGGAGAATCTGCTGTGAACGTTTAAGAAAAGGAAAACCGAGCTCTATAAAGAGCCTGGTGTTTGTATTAGAGGTTGGGTTTTTTCTTTTTTCTATTAAGGCTACTGTTTTGTGCTACTCAATGAGTCATCTTCTCTATAGTTAAAGCAAAAACAGTTTCAGGACGCGGCTATTTTTAGGTTGTTTTATTTATGCAGCATGTATGCGTCAAACCGCGCTTCAGTTTAACAGCCGTACACAGGCTACGAATCACAGTTCCAGTTCGAATGCTTTTTTCACGCTGCGATGTTGGCAACAGAAGTGCATCAACTGGTGCGTTAAATGTGCAAAGTCTTATATTACAGTAGCATTATTTTAAATCAAAATTACAATTTTTATTCGTCACCTACACAACCGTACGCAGTATGATACACAGCGAAACGCTTCTACGACTGTCTGTGACCCAAAAAGGAAAGATAGGATAGAAAGTAAGAATTTAAACTAAAAATAGAATTTCCAAAATACAGATCAAATAAAAATTTTTAAATAAGAATGTAACATTGAAAAATGAAGAATTCAGTGAACAAATGAACAAATGAACAGATTTACAAAGTGACAATAAAATTTGGTTATTGTCACTTTGACCCAGAGGTGTTTAGGACATACCCAGGAGGGGGCTTAAGACAGCACCAGGAGGTGTTTCAGGACAGAACCAGAAAAGGGTTCAGGACACCGCCAGGAGGATGTGTAGGGCAGCACCATGAGAAGGTTCATGACTGGACCATAGGACTTTCAAGACAGAAGCAGGAGGAGGTTCAGGACAGGGCCTGGAGGAGTTTCGGGTTGGTATCTGGAGGAGGTTCAGGTCAGGATCACAAGCAAGTTTTAGGAGGACACGACCATGAGGAAGTTTTGGAACACGGCCATGAGGAATTTTTGAGACAGGATGAAGCCAGGATGTTACCAGAAGGAGGTTCAGGACAGGACCTTGAAGGAGGTTCCAGTGCAGGACCAGGAGGAAGTTTTGAGACATGACTGGGAGGAGGTTCAGTATGTTACCAGAAGGAGATTCAGGCCAGGACCCTAGAGGGGATTCAGCATGGTACTAGAAGGGGGTTCATGACAAGACCCTTGTGGGGATTTATTAAGATACCAGGAGGTCATGACATGACCCTGGAGAAGGTTCAACACAGCACCCAGGAAGATGTTAAAGACCAGACTAGGAGGATGTTTCGGAACAGGACCCAGTAGGAGATTCAGGAAGGTACCAGGAGGGGGTTCATGACAGGACCCTGGAGAAGGTTCAGAGTAGGACCAGGAGGAAGTTTTGAGACACAAACCAGGATGAGGTTTGGAATGGTACCAGAACGAGATTCAGGACAGGACCCTGGAGGGAATTTAGTATCATATCAGGAGGATCCTGGAGGAGGTTCAAAACAGCACCCAGGAAGATGTTCAGGACAGGACCCGAGAGGATGTTTAGAACAGGATAAAGAGGATGTTTATGACAGGAACCAGGAGGGGGTTCTGGTCAGTACCTGGAAGACTTTCAAGACTGCCTTGCTGTATTTTTCCCTCATATTTAACCGACACAGCTACTTTTAATGGACATGACATATAAGACATAAAGTAAAAGCTTGGTCTTGAAAGGATTTTACTGATTTTTTTTTACAATTTTGACTTTGTCTCACTATTATTTGGACTTGGTCGAGACTCTGACATCTATGTATTTGAGAATTTCAGTACACATATCCAGACTTGATGTGTAATGATCAGATTAAGGACTCCACATCTCAGTGCCTGACAAACAGGAGATGTGGAAGTGAACAGCTGAGACCTCGGGCAATAACCTGATGCAACGTCTGACTTTTAGCCACAAACCCTCATGTCAATGCTATAATTTTCCCGCTCCTGAGAGCCGAGGTGCAGCTCAGGTACTGACCGTGGTGCTAAATTGAGCTGTCATTTCCTTTGAAGTGCTTGCACACCTCTCGGCAGGACCAGTGGTAATAAAGCTGTGTGAGCTGTACTGCCCTGAGCCCTCTTAACAAGCCCAAATATAATAACAGCATTTGTTTTATTTTTTCGGGCTGGAAAACAGATCCTCCAGATCAACTTTGTGTTCAGAATTCTACTCAAATTCTACTACTGTAGCCTCTTCCTTATAATTTTCCATTTTAAAGCTTCACTTAAAAGCGCAGGTTGTTTACGCTTTCTGTTGTCTAATTCCGCTCTTGTACAGTGATGTCTGCTTTTTTTTTTCTTTTTTTTATCAGGCTCATCATTTCCTTCTGCTCGTTGTCTCATTGTAAACACAGTAATCTCCACGATCGCTATGCTGAAAACATTTCCTGGAAAACATGAGTTGCAGCACCAGCAGAAGCTCTCGCTGGAGGGTACAGTACACTAAAAATGGCTTTTTTTTTTTGGCTTTATTTCCTTTCTTTTTTTTTTTGGCGTGGACGAAGCACGATCTTTTGTGCTTTCCCGAATGGAACTTTTACGCACCATTAATTTGAATTATCATGTACTCTCTAATAAGGAGTGAGGAAAAAAAAAACTGCAGGGCTGTTCAGCAAGTGATTGTTTTTCTTTGTGGAATTCAGAAAGGAGGAAAAGAAGAGGCATTAAAGCGGATAGCTGTGTTAATGCAATAAAAAAAGTCAAAGCTGGAGGGCGGAGGAGAGGAGAGGAAAGGCAAGGAAAGCACAGGAGAGAAGAGGAGCGGAGCACTGTGTGGATAATGGACAGTCTCGGGTCTCGGGTCGTGTCTAAGCCCACCTCAGAACACATTCAGATTTATTCATGTTTCACAGCAGTCTGAGCATCTGTCATTCAACCTGTCACACTTTATCCAGGCAATTCCCAAACCGAACTAGTCGCTCGGAATAAAAACGAAACCGTGCAGTGGATTTATCCTCGAGTGCTATTTAACCTCCATATTTATCTGTACCAGGCGGCACAATGGTGTAGTGGTTAGCACTGTGGTCTCCAGAGTCGGATCAAAGGTTCGAGTCATGCTTCAGGTCTGTGTGTCTGCATGGAGTTTGCATGTTCTCCCCGCACTTGGTGGGTTTCCTCTGGGTACTCCGGTTTCCTCCAACAGTCCAAAGACATGCAGATTAGGCTAATTAGGCTTGTGTGTCCTGTCATGTATTGGCACCCCGTCCAAAGTGTACCCCAATTCGTGCCCCGAGTCCAGTGGAATTGGCTCCAGACTCCACTCTCCAAGTGAGAGTGACTCTTCATATGCAACATCTCTTTGTTCTTTTCTTTTATTTTTACTACACTTATATAAAGCCTGTTCTTGCTGGTGGACTACAGAACTTGGGAATTGATATTAACACCATTGCGTTGTGGGATTGATCTTGGCATACAGTTTAGGACTCGACAGATTCCAGATTTGCAGTGTTGATATTTAGTAAGTAAGGAGACTAATGCATAAATCTTTATAATGATAATTTAAAATTAGTTTAAATGCCTTAAATCTATAATAAATAAGTCATTGAATGTTTATTTGATAGATGCACCAAAGAACTCTTAAAAGAAAAACTGAATGACTTATGAATAGTTATGATCTCTAATGTCACCCTTAGATTAAGTTCAGTTTGCCATGTTCATATAATGTTTTTAAAAAATCATAAAATTGTTTTAAAAAAGGTTAGTAATAATAATAATAGTAATAATAATAATAATGCAAGTTTTTGCCTACCTGAAAGTCTGGAAGTTTTTGCCTACTTTCTAAATTTAAAATAAATCAAAGTAGAAAGTTTTCTCAGTACACTGGTGCCATGACATAGGACTGCCAGCTTCACGGCCTAAACGCTGGCCTCCTAGGAACTCCTTTAATGGTGCAAACATGTGGAAATGTCTTGGAGCGAGGTCAGGACTTATGGGGATGTGGCAATAACTCTCAGCCGATTTCCTGTAATGTGAAAGTGGTGCTGGTGAATGATTGTGTGTACAGTTCACACTGCAAGTTCGCGGCGTCGATTTACAAGAATCAGGCGTTGCACTTTCTGGCTATAATTATATAAAAATAAAACTGACAGTGTGGTCAATTAAAATGTCATATAGTGTGTTAAACTAGTAGATTTAGGAGTCCAGAAGGAGGAGTGGTAAAATTTTTGATTGAATCACGGCTGGACACAAAACCGAAAAGAACCACCGAACTCAGGAACTTGGTTAATGAATAAAACATTAATAAAAGGGATAAAGGGAAAAGCATTTTAATCAATATTTTAAAGGGAGGGAAAAGTCTGATCATTCTTACATATTGAGTCACCATAACGATGAACAAGTCACCATATATCTGGATGGTACCGAACTGCTTCAAAGAACCAAGAGTGGGACTGTTTGGTATCTCAAAGATAATTTTAAATAGCCATACAGCAATTCCTTTAGAAAACATGAGTGTCATTTTGTCAGCACTCCATGTCTTCGTGCTCCTTATTCCTCTAATGGGCTTTTAATTACACTAAATTACCCCAGCAGTCCTATACAACATGACATAGAGCCAGGGAATGCAAGGGCAGGGAGGGGGTCTAGACAGAGCTGAGTGGGTTATTATAGCTTTATGGCCTCCAATTTTATGAGAAGCTCATCACCTGCTGATGCCCGCTTCGTCCCCCCACTCCGGCCTGCTGAACGGTGTGAACATTCTCGGCTTTCTGTTAGATTGAGAGTGAGATGCACACTGCTTACGAACAGCCTCTCAGCGGTGGAGCCATAAAACCCAACCATCAAATACACTCTCCTCGTCCGCGCTAATATGTGCTCTATTCTCAAACCACTGAACACAGTTTAGCCAATCAGACATATGGATGTATAACATCTGCCTCATGTGTCACAGCAATCCTGTGGCACTGGTACTGTACTGTATATTTCCATCACATTTTCTTGTATTTAGTCCAACAGCATGGCTTGTACACAATCAGTCATGCTAACGATTTTCAGGCAAAAGAACCTTAATGCATTCTCCTAAAGTAAGTGAAAGTTGCCAAATGGAGGCAAAAGAACAATTTGCATGTTCATTGAATAGTTATTAACATGCATTTTTTGGTCATTTGGAAAAGTGTTCATCAGTGACTTTCTTAGAAGCAATGGTAATCAGCGATTGGTGATGGGAACAACTGTGATCAATGATTGGTCATTAGAGACAATGTTGTTCAGTGATTGGTTCTACAAAACAATGCTGATTAGTGATTGGTTCTTCAAAACAATGGTGATCAGTAAGTGGTTCTTAGGAACTAATTTAAGCAATGATTGGTTCTTTGAAACAATGGTGATCAGTAAGTGGTTCTTTGGAACTAATTTAAGCAATGATTGGTTCTTTGAAACAATGGTAATGAGTGATTGTTTCTTTGAAACTAAGTTGATCAGTGATTGGTTCTTTGAAACAATGTTGATCAGTGATTGGTTCTTTGAAACAATGTACTGTAGATCAGTGATTGGGTCTTTGAAACAGCGGTGATTAGCGATTGGCTCTTTTAAACAGTGTTGATCAGTGATTGGTTTCTTCGAAACAATGGTGATCAGTGATTGGAAATCAATAAGTGGTTGTTAGGAAGAATGTTCATCAATAATTGATTGTTGAACAGAGGTCACCAGTGGTTGGTTCTTTGGATCAGTGGTAAACAGTGATTGGTTGTAAGGAAAAATGTAAATCAAGAATTAGTTGTTGAACAATGGTCATAAGTGATTTGTTCTTTGGAGCAATGGTGATCAGTGATTGAATGTTGCGAACAATAGTCATCAATGATTGGTCATTGGGAACAGTGGTCATTGGTGCTTGGTGATTTGGATCAATTGTGATCAGTGATTGGTTGATAGAAACAATAGTGATCAGTGATTGGTTGCTAGGAAAAATGTAAATTAGAAATTGGTTGTTGAACAGTGGTCATCAATGATTGGTGGAACCAATGATAATCAGTGATTGGTTGTTAGAAAAACATGTACAACAGTGATTGGTCATTGGGAACAGTGGTCATTAGTGTTTGGTTCTTTGGGAACAATAATGTTCAGTGATCAAGGATTGCCCTGATCTAGTGCAAGACAATCTAATTCTAGATTTGTCCCTGGATTGTTGTTTAAATAATATATATATATTATTATATATTAATATATATATATTATTATAAGTATTATATATATATAATACTTCATAATATTTATCTCAAGCTAACACATTCCTTTACTTTTAATGCATGGCTAACATTTCAAAAGGAGCCTATAATTAAAAACACCCACATGGATTACAACTAACATTGCACACAAACAATATCCTTTAACAAACTACACTCTGATAAGAAAACCATTTACTAAGTGATCATATTTTGGTAATGTAGGTGCCAGTAATTCTGTAGTTGCTTTGCAGCTGTTTGGTTTTTGCTTTACTGCATTGCTATAATGTAACGCTTGACATTTAACAGTCAACTGAGCATCCTTATGGGTTATATCAGCATCACGTCAGCATGATAAAGTTTCACATCAGTCCTGTTGCTAATGGAGCGGACCCCCCCCCCCCCCCCCATTGTCTTGCTCATTGTCATCAACATCATCATCAGGCCGTCGGTCTGCTGGTATTAGGTGGACGTCTTGCATTAGTAATCACTTATTTGTCTAATCAGGACCCAACATCCTGCGGCTGGAGAGCTGACAAGTCTGTGGGATATTTGTGCTTTTTTTCCCCCCACACTGACCTAAATCTGTGGGTTTTACACATGTGGACAAATTTCTCTGCTGGTATGTTCATGTATGTGGAAAGACTCACTCACTTAAGATGATGACTGAAATACTACATCAAGATGTGTTTAAAATAAAACACATCTTCTTTGATGTGTTTAAAATAAAAAATAAAATAAAATAAACAACAAATTTAAGGGGTTAAAACATTTATGTGGCACATTAGTGAGAGAGAGTTTTTTTTTTTATCTGAAGCTTCCTTCATTATAAAAGTAAGAGGAGAGTGAAATGATGCAGATGTGCCCTCTCTGGATTATCCATATGAAGATAGCTGTCGATAGCTGTGAGGCCAATGTGGAAATTGAAGGAGATGTGAGGAGCTGTGGCAGTTTATAACCTATGAAACCAGTAGATGATTTTGTCAATGATGTAATGATTGTGAGAAAAATTATGATCCAGGATTTGATTGGCATCGTACAACTTGAATTGCCAGGAATCTAAGTGTATCTCAGTTTCGATTAATGACACCAAACTATCATGACAAAAATATTATTATAGGAATTCCAACATTTTATTACAATATAGAAAAACAATAAAATCATTCAGGCTTAGCATGTTTAATAGAAAGTTTGATGCATCTTTAATTGATCGCATGAGGTGACGTGGAAATGACTCCCAATCGGTGGCGTCCCACAAGTCTCACTAATCGGTCCTATTCGGTTTTGCTTCTCTTCAGTTCTTTTAGTGATGTGAGATCTTCATGTAGCTTCTCACATTACTGCCATGTCCAAAAAGACTCTGAGAGACTTAAAGCTTAATGCATATTTACTGGTTATACATGTATTTTTATATCAATGCTGTCAGGGGTGTAATTGCCCTAAATGTGCAAGAGAAGGAAATCCAACCCAAGAAATGAACAAACATCCATTAACCATGATTCAAACTCATGAAACATTTGACATGAACTACCCTGTGCATTCTGTATCAAAAGAACTGGAAAAATCCTTCGTGATGTCACTCGAATGGTTTTCTGAAGAGCAGTTTTGAAGCTCAAGTGTGTGAGCTCTAGTGTGGGAGCCTGGGTCTTGGTTGGCTACTTACATCGATTACCACAAGCTAGCTAGCTTAGCTAAAATGTTAAGTTGGCTAATGTCAATTCATATTAAGATTTAGTTATTTTTCACATGTACCTTACAGCATAGTGAAATATTTTTTTTTCACATATCCCAGTAAGGAAGCTGGAGTCAGAGCACAGTGTTGATGGCCTAATATTATTATTTTTTATTAATATTAATATTATTTTTATTGATTAGTTATATAAAACAAAACTATTCATCAGTTACTGGTACAATTTATTGTACCAGGCTTTAGACATGTTAATCTTTTATTATAATTGTGGACCTGGAGGCCTATGGGGATTGACTCACTTTTGGAACCTAGTGGTCATTCGAGGAACTACACATTGTGGAAATTTGGACTCATTTTTCAGAACCAAGGGTTGCCCCTTATTTGCATTATTATACTCAGTTAAGAGGATAAAGCATTACACTGGAGGATTGGAAAATGAACAGAAGCAAGAGAGCAACCAAGTGTATAAATCCATGAAAGAAGCTGGCATTCACTACTAATATCATGCAGCCACAGAGAAAATACTTACAGCAGATTCAAGGCGAGCTTCATGCTGCTGGCTGTCATGTGTTACACATGAGTTTAAAAAAATCTCTTTGTTCCACTTTGTCCTTTCTTATGTCTGACTGAGGAATTCACCCTGGAGCACAGTCCCTTCTTACTGGCAATGCCATAGCTTGTTCCCTCAGATCTGTAAACTCAGGACAGTCATTTATTTTCCCAAGTCAATATCAAATACATCTGTAAGGATGGTTTCACACTCACTTTATAATCTTACTCATGTAGTCACACAGGAAGCACAGTGAAAGTGGCTTTCTTGTTTTGTTTTGTTTTTAGAACAGTACAAATTTCAATGCTAGGAAAAATAAATAAATTAATTTCATTACCGAATATGGAGAGATTTGGTTTATAAAAAAATATTTCACAATAATCATAACATGTCTATGTACATAATGCAACGTCTTGTTTTAACTAACTGTAGCTACAAACCATCGTGTCTTAAAGCCGCAAATAAAATAAACAACCAACTGGTTGCTATGATTACAGCATGCTTGTTGCATGTGATGTTCTACAAATAGAACCATTCTTAGTTAATCTGCTAAATGGTATAAATGTATTTAAAACTATTTTCAAACCACAGAATGAGATTTTCAAACTTTTTAAGTTGATAATTTATCACAAAAAGCGGAAAGTTTTTAGATTCATTTAATTAAAAGCAGATGAGAGGAATATCCGTGTCGGAGTTCCTCTGATTTTGGTGTTTGACTTTGTTATTGGAAGCAGACTAAAAAGTCTAATTCACTGTATTTTTAAGGAAAGGGAGAATATGCTGGCTGTGTGCTGAAACGAGGCTTTTTAGATGGAAAAGTATAAATCTGATTTGTTGCAATGAGTAAAATTGTACAATTATGGTGTGTAAAATCCTGAAGGTCTCAGTCATTACTCCTGTAATAGAATCAGTTTATTCAACACTAAACTGGGAACTAAAATGGATTTTAAATCTGCTTGTTAAGCCCGCATTTGTTTTATTATGTTTTGGAAGTAAGTCACCACTGCACTCCATACCTGATTTTATAACGTTTCTAATCACCTCTTATTAACTAATTAATTAATTAAGTTTATGAACATTTAAGATTTTACAGGACACAGCACATAAATCCTGGGCCTGTTCGTGATGTACACGTTATAGACAAAAGTATTTGGGTAAACCTGCAGTGACATGGTATTCAAATACATATACTTCAATATGAAGTTGGTCTCCCTTCTGCAGCTATAACTACCAGCTTCCACTTTCCTTTGAAGGCCGTACACAAGATGTTGGAGTGTTTCAGTGTGAATTCGTGTCCATACATTCTGTAGAGGTCAGGCACTGATGTTGGACGAGAAGGTCTGATCTCCATTCCAGTTGGGATGGATTCACACTCACTTTATAATCTTACTCATGTAGTCACACAGGAAGCACAGTGAAAGTACAGACATTGGCTTTCTTGTGCTCGATGGGGTTGAGGTCAGGGCTCGGTATTCGGGCCAGTCAAGTTCTCCATCAAACCATGTCTTTATAGTCCTTTCCTTATGCACTGGGGTGGAGTCATTAAGATTATGCTTCACTGGGGATAAGGGGCCTGATTGAAACATCTGAATTCAATAATTAACAGGTTTGGCCAAATACCTTTTTTTCCATATAGTGTATATAGTTTTTTAAATAAATAAAAATATTTTAATAGTATATAATATAATAAATATAATAAATATTTTTAGTTCAGTTTTTATTTTATACCGAAATGTAATTTTTAGAAGAAAAAAAAATCCTATACTGATTTAAATTTAAATATAATTCCTGGTTAATCAAAATCTAGTTAAAAAAAATAAATGTTTGAGGAAAACAATAAACGAATAAATAAAAATAATACCAGGAAACACCTGAAGCCTGAAGAGGTTTGCTTCATAACCGAGTTCCTGTCTTCATTATCTGACGGATGATTTTCTTAATGATGGTTAAGGTCGGCTATAATTGGCTTTCTGTCACCTCAGCCCTGGCGCAGGGCGCATTAATCCACAGAGACGCTTTTTACTCGCTCTTAAGTGGCAGTGTGTCAATGTCAGAACCCAGGAGGCCTTCGTTTGAAATGGCCAGGAAGCAGGGCTGAAGTGTAATTAACCCTCATCATGGAGATGTCACAGCCGAACCATAGGGAGCCTCTCTGGGCTATTGCTCATTAGCACAAATTTAGCAATATCGTCTGCTAAATGCCAGCGCACCATAGACGCAAAACAACAGTCAAGGTGATTTCTTTATTCTCTTTCATTCCAGATTGAGGTCACCTTTGGTTGCTGGTGTTCCCTTGTTTTTGACCTGGACAGTCTGTACATGTCTCTGTGGAGAAAGTTGACCGGCCTTTTTCCTGTCATTAATGACTATATTTACCTTAATATTCCACTAATAATAGAAATAATAGCCTAATCAGAATAAAAATGCATCATGTGACCACCTCGACTGGAACAGTCTGACCCAAACCAGTCTGTAAATAAGAGCCATGTACTGTAAACACTTAATCTGATCAAGTGTTTACATGGCTGATTAAGTCTCTCTTGCTGGAATAAATATATTCTTTCAGCTTGTGTTTGCCCAACATGGTGATGTGACGAGTTTCTGACAGAGATGTTTAATGTTGTTGATGAGCTCTAAAGGTCCTTTTACACTCTTTTCCTGTTAAAAACTTTCTACAGCAGGATGTGTTTCTGAGCTGTTTAATTGGTAAGAACAATGGAAAGCCAAATATTGTTCCACTGACATGATGCGATTGCATTTTGTTCTTCTTCTTCTTCTACAAAATAAGTTGAATTTTCTCAAAGTTGAAATATAAACCTTATTATTATTATTATTATTATTATTATTATTATTATTATTATTATTTTGTCAAATTTTTGATGGATTTGCAGAACCACTTAGCACACGTCGAAAAAAAAAAAAAGTTCCATTCTAATTAATTTGGATGCTTTGCGCATATAAACACACACCTTAATAGACCAGAATTCATGTACAGTAGATGGTTAAGTTGGAGTCTCTAATCAGAATCAGTTCAATGAGATTGAATAAATATTGTCCATGTAACTGCAGCTAATGAAGACTGGAGAACCGGTAGAATTAGAACTGGGCACTTTTCACACATTATCACAATAATGCAAGGAAGTAAATGCAAATTAGTTTCTGAAATGTCTCCCCCACCAAACTGCAATTACGTACATTAAATCAAAGGCCAGGGCTAATGGTTTCAATCCCAGCACTGAGCTACAGTAAGCACTTTCATTTCAACAGGCTTTATCCAGCTCTTCTCCGTAACAAATATCTAGTGCATTTCTTTGAATCTTGCTCTGGAATCTGAAGTGAGACTGGTTAGTGTTTTCTGATATAAAATGAGTTAACTTCTATCTTCCTCTTGTATCTGATATTAATGTGTTAACTCTTCCACATTCTCTCTCTCTCTCTCTCTTTCTCTCCCTCAGCCTCAAAAAAGAAATACATAAAAAGTTTCTTTAAAACCTTTAAAAAAAAGTAAAAATTAATCCTGAAAGATAAGTGTTTCCATAATGCGTGCAGGCACTGTGTGTGTGTGTGTGTGTGTGTGTTTGTGTGTGTGTTTGTAACACACATATTAACGGAAAGACTGTTTTATCTGAAAAATTAGCAAGGAACATCGTTAATGACACTCACGTGAGCGACACACTAACGGAATCACTGCTGTAAAGTAAAAATAAAACAAATTAACCTGCACTTTACTGAGCAGTGTTTCCATTAGAGAGAGAGAGAAAGAGAGAGAGAGAGAGAGTGTGTGTGTGTGTATGTGTGTGAAAGCGAGGCGAGGAGGGGTGTGTGCGTGAAGGCAAGAGGAGGTGTATGTGTGTGTGTGTGTGTGTGTGTGTGTGTGTGTGAAGGGGCACAGTGTCCAATGACAAACTGCAGGTTGATACAGAGAAAGAGAAAATGGATCTTTAACGTCTCTAATGAGCTCATATATGATACATGATACTCGGTACTCGTAAACCAAGACTTGTTCGTTTTCCAAGTCAAAATTTATTAAAAATCTTTGCTCGTCTTGCGGACACTCGTAAACCGCGTTACTCACAATCCGTGATTTCACTGTATCTTCAGCTGCAGCTTAACATGAATTGGAAAAAGGACAGATGTTCTTGCAATCTTGAACTGTTCAGCTACTGTACAGTATGTAGTACTCTTCCATGATTCTACAAAAGTTGTGGAGTGTAAGATTGATTGCTAGCTTCCGGGCAGATTAGTATAGACTTTTAGTTATCAGTTCTCCATGTGTTTAGAGTGCATTTTATAATGGGTTTTAAGATGTCATTGCTTGCACCGACCTATTTGACCAACTATGCAGAATTGACGCTTAAGGTCTTCTGGCCAGTGCTGTCCAGAGGTCCCCAGGTCAAGGCGTAAGCATTAGGGTGATTGAGCATTTGTTGTGATTGCACCAAAACTATGGAACGCACTTCCATCAGATACACAGTGAATAATAGACCTGGTCCTCTTTTTAAATTTAGAGCCAAGACACATATTATAGGTTTTGTTCCTAATTTTTATTTATTTGTTTCTTTTTTTATGTGTCAGTTTTATTATAAGTTTTGTTTCTAATGTTTTATGTTTTATTTTTATTTATTATAATATTTATTTTCAATCTGCAAGTTTTATTATAGGTTTTGTTTCTAATGTTTTATTTTTATTTATTTATTCTTTTTTTATCTGTGGGTTTTATTATAGGGTTTATTCCTAATTTCTATTTTTATTTTTTTATTTTAATTGCTGGTTTTATTATAAGATTTTTTTCCTAATATTTATGTTTTATTTTTATTTATTCTTTTTTTTATTGTAGATTTTACTCCTAATTTTTATATTTTATTTTTATTTATTTATTCCTTTTTTATCTGCTGGTTTTATTATAAGTTTTGTTCCTAATTTGTATGTTTTAGTTTTATATATTTATATATTCCTATTATTTTATTTTATCTGTCAGTTTTATATAGGTTTTATATTTTATTTTCATGTTTTATTTTAACTTTGTAATGCACTTTGCTATATAAATAAAGTTTTGATTTGATAAAGTCTTGATATTTGGGTTTTAGTTATGACATAAAATTGGGTTAATCAGGCTGGAGCTCGAGGGCCCAGATGCTTCATGATCAAACTGTAATATCCTGCTGCGTTTTTATAAGAATTTTTCAAAGTTCAGAAACTTCTAAAGCCTTGAGATGACTTTCATGACTTTCCTTTCCAGGCTGCTAGCAGTGTGCATTTTTTTTTACAATTTTGTAAAAAAAAAAAAAAAAATGCTGCCTCCTTCAAAAGGAGACCTGGCCGGGTGTGACGGAGACTTGAACTTCAAGGTGCTCTCATTCATAATTTGTCAAATATCCTAGTGAGTCTTGATCAAATTTGTATTCTAGTTCTAATTCCGGGTCAGAAATCACTTCTGTCTCTGTAATGAGAAACGTGATGTCTGAAGAGTCTTCTCAGGCATGAACAATAAAACCAAGGCAGTTTCTACTTCTTATATGATATTTCCTATATTCCTATAATAATAATAATAATAATAATAATAATAAAAACAAGCTGCAGTTGCACATGGCCGTGTAGGAGGGATGACTGCACGCTGAGAGCTTTAAATATCCGCTGATATGACGGACAACGCTTCGCTACAATAGCTCTGCAAGAGGAGATATTTTTAATGCTGCTTGACTTAGTAAGCGTACAAGCGCTCAAACCTGCGTCATGGAAATCGTGAGCTGAGAGCTACTCTAAACAAGACAACGGGAGAGAGGGCGTGATGTGATACGTAGTAGAGAATAAACAAAGGTTGTGTAAATATAGACTTTTTCTTACTTCTATACCAGTATTATGCATTTGACAGGAAATCTATCCGTGCCCTGTGAAGCGGTCAGTGTTGTTGAGTTCATATCGATTTTAAATGTCATAGAAAATAGTACAGTTGACTAGGAGACTTTTATTTTCCTGAATCTTCTTGAGGTTCTTATGTAAAGTGCACCATCGGTAAGAGGAGTAACACACTATCGGTCATGCCGTTGTCTGCAGGAGCATGTTCTCAAGTGTTTTTATTCCTTTTTTTGTTACAAAAACTATATATTTTTTTATGTATTAAAGATCAACACAGCATAGTTACTGTACTTTTAATGGTGTGCAAAGCAAGTTCACTTGTGTTTTAACACCTCACTAGTCTTGTTTTTTTACTCTCTACTAAACACTACTACAAAATCTTATTCTATCAGAAAGGCTTCATTACAGTATAAAAGTCCAAGAACCATTTAAAGAAAAAAAAAAGAAGGAAAAAAAATTCCTGATAGGTTAACACACAAATTGTGTCCCATACACTTTAACAGACCTTTAACATTTCATCAGATTATTAAATATTAAAAGCATTTTGTAGGTACCAAAAAAAAGAGTTCTACTTTGAATTTTTTTATATATAATATACAGTATACTGTACACTAAATATTATTTACTATTACTATATATTCTTTAAAGGTTCAGTGGATAACTAAGGTTCCTAAGTTGCCAGTAAAGGGTACTACATGCAAATATTTCTATGTTGAAACACTTCTTTATGAGAAAGGGTCCCAAGTAAAACGAGGAGTCAAGGAACCTCTAACTATCCAGCCAACCATGAAAAGCCATGGAGAACCTCTTTATACCAAGACCTAAAAGTTAAATGTTTAAGGCATTAAACACGAAAATGATTAACAGTACTTTGTCCGACACACATATTCCCAGGTAATAAATGGCGTTTTATGGTGGAAAAGGGTTCTTGATATGGGTTCTTTGGGAGTTTATTGGATGCAGTTTCTTAAGTTCAAAAAAGCGTCTTACAACAGAGTATCTCCTTAATCTGAGCACTTTGAATTAGAATTGATATAGGAGGCTAATAATCTTTAAATAACCAATGAATCTTAATACATTTTAATCACCTGACAGGTTCTGGATATCAAGAATAACATAATGGCCAATAATTTGGATTTTGAACCACACACATACCAGGTTAATACATTAACTTAGAAAATACTTGGGGGTGGGTTGGGGGCTCGTAGTAACTCTAAGAATAGAGGATTTTCGTTGTCAGAAAGATTGTGAATTAGCAAGACAGTTTGGATGGATGGATGGATGGATAATTGACCCTATATAAGAGTATAACCACTGCCTAGTCAGAAAAGTCTAAGGAGATTTGAAGGATTGGGACTAAACAGCTGTGTGTCCATAATAGAACCACTTGTGAGACTCATCAGAAAAATGGCTTCAGTTTGCTAGAGAGCATAAAGATTGGACTTTGGAGCGATGGATGAGTCCAAATTGAGTCTATTCCAGAGTGATGGGCGTGTCGAGGTAAGAAGGGAAGTTCATGAAGCGATGCACCCATCATGCATAGTGTCCACTGTACAAGCCTCTGGAGACAGTGTTATGATCTGGGGTTGAT
>JAQMYJ010000020.1:17968629-17986447 GCA_030014305.1 Clarias laeviceps
TATTAAGTATATATATATATATATTACTGTTTTTATTAATGTAGATATCTGGATAAATAAAGCCCAAGATCTGTTGATAAATGTGTCTTGTCACATCAAATCAGGAGTTAAGTTACATTTTGAGTGATTTGAGTTCTGCATATTTTCAGATTCCGTGTTCAATAAGCCCCATTTTAATGCCAAGTTTATTCATGTATCATGTCAGGTAGCTGAGATACGAGTGCGAGTTTGTTTACGAGTGCATTAGAAAACTCAATTAATTTAATTTAATTAATTAATTTAATTGAGGAATATGTGATGTAGTAAGTAAGAGGGAACCCTTAGCCTCCTTTTGCCATCAGGATTTCCCTGCTACCCATAAAAAACATCGCCAGCAGTGAGGTTTTATAGAGAAAAAATAAGTTTTTCTAACACAACTGGAATAACTAACTTGGATAGTGAAGCATAAGGAAGATAACTTATTTATCACCTGCTTTTTGCTGAAATTTAAAATTTTTATATGTTTTACCTACTGCCCTCTATTGCCCTCTATTTATATGTTTTACCTACTGCCCTCTATTGGCCACAGTGCAAAACTAACTTACAGTATCACCTCTGACTTGTTATGATGGCTCAGAAATTTACATTGAGTCAACATACTTTCATAATTTCTAGCTCTATTGTCTGTAAACAAAAGCGATTGCACTCATTACTACTAAAAATTATTATTATTTTTTTATTTATTAGGTGTAAGAGACACAAATGTCTGTGCCGCATGTAAATGTAAATGATGATGCTCTTACTGGAGGCTTAGAGCGGTGATTAATGACCGTCTCCTGAACACCAAAGAAACCTTTCTGTCAGCACGACAGGGATCTAAATGTTCATGTTTCTTATTTTTGGAGAAGACAAGCATCACTGCACAGTAGTAAGGCTGTAAGGATTTGTGTTTATTCAGCTGTAAGAGCATTAGTGAGCTCAGGCACTGACGTCAGGATGTTCAGGAGGGTTCAGTTCCAGTTCTTTCCAAAAGTGTTCAGTGGAGTTGAGTTCAGTCAGGACATTTGAGTTCCTCCACCTTAACACACCATGTCTTTATGGTTTGGGGTTCTTAGTTCCAGTGAATAGAAACTGCAACACTACCATAGTCGGGTGGCTGAATAAAGAGAATAAGTTTTAATTCAGGTGTTAAGCAGGTTCAGTCGTGTGCAGTAGATCTTATGACCACCTGGTTTGCCAAATCCTGTGCAGATGGAATAAGCTTTTATGTTGTTTCTTTTGTTTTATCTTAACTTATACATGTAACAAAGTAAGAAATCTTTAAAATCTTTAACTACGGCTGTCACTAGATTTTTTTTTAGAAAAACGTGTTAATTTCCATATTATTGTGATATTAACACATGCACTTTGATTTCTACTTCCTATTTTCAGCACTTACTGCAAATGAAGTGTGCTGTTGTACCCACTGATGATTAAAGCTCTTGACAGCATCACATCCGATCTGATATGTCCTGAATCAGATTGAGGAATTTGAAATGATCAGTGTTAAAGAATTTTAATGCATTAAGGATTTATAATGAATCTCCAGCTCTAGTCTTAACTAGTCAACAAACTCAACCAGATTTCATGAAAGCATGGTATCGGTGCTAAAAATGTCTCACCTACTGTAGGTGATTGGATCATATAACACCATTTTTCATATTACTTAATGCTTCTTATCTCCTGATCCATGCTTCGTTTTTTGTAAATATTTATACATATTTATATTTATATATTTTTATCAGACAAAAAGAAACACATTTGCTAAATACAGTTTCATGCCCTTTTATGTTTTAGAATCCGGAACCTTTTTAAATTCAAATCTTCCAACGGTCTTAACTGTCATTCAGATGAAACTTGGCTAATTTAGATTTCACATGAAAAGACATGAACCTGAAAAAGTGTTAAATTGTTTAGATATTGCAACATGAGTTTGACATGATTACGGACACTACAGATTTTTTTATTTTTTTTGCTTTTTAAGCTTTTTACCAAAAAAACTTTTTAAGGTCATATGCTCCTAGGAGTTTACACCAATTTCAGATTCAATACTTTAGAAATTAAATTCTTTTCTTATATTTTCTATTTTGTATTTGTACAGCTAGGTTTTTCTTATATTTTATAGTTAGTTTTATCTTCTATAGCTATATTTTCCTTAGCTAAAGTTTTTCTATATTTTATTTCTCATTTTATTCCATATTTATTTCCTATTAATAATCGTTTTTAAGGTCACAGGCGGTCGTTTAAGCATTTCACTGCATATCGTACTGTGTATGACTGTGTATGTGACAAATAAACTTTGAATTTGAGAAATATGAATAACTTCCATTTAAATGATTATTGTTTGAAGTGAGACTGTATAACACTGAAAATGGCCATTTTTCGGGGCACATATGAAATCATCACACATTACATGTAGAGCATAAAAATAATAAAATCTGTGTTTTGGCCGTCTGCGACCATGGTCTTGTGTATTATGTTCTATTTATAGATCAGTTGCTCAGTTGCAATTCAGCAGGTTTTTAATATGCACTTGCTCCTCTATGGATCTCTGCAGGTTTGAGATTCAGGGCTCTACACACATTCAGCAGCGACAGCCTGTCAGCGGGCAATCGAATGCCCTTTGATAGTCAGTTTAGCCGTCTGGCCAAGTCATTACCGTGAGGTGTATTCTGACAGAAAAGAGGACAGTGTTGTGGCTGCTGCACTGCACTCTTCTCCAGGGAGCTTGACGGCCCTGTCATTACATTCCCATTAAGAAATACATCTTCCAGCTGTCAGCACCGGCCCCTCCGCTCAGAGCACATCATGTCTGACCTCCAGCCGTTTCAAAGCTAACCATAACATTTTTTTTTTTCCCTTTTAATTACGGAATTATGAGACTAAACCTCCATCCCGGAGCGAGAGGAAATTTATTTCAGCTGATGATTAACATGTGTGCTTTTGTTACGATTGAATAGATTTGATTATAACGATTTTTTTCGGGGTCCTACCTCAGGGACGTGGATTATCCTCTACGCTGTGTGAAATTTCCTCGGCGAAAGCAGAACCCTTTTGATTATGTGCTTAGGGCTTGCGGAAATGAGGCTGCGCAGCACCAAGACCATGAGCTTCAATGAAGTTGGGGCTTCTGGCGTCAGCAGTTCATTCTTAATGCATGATTTAGTTCATGTTGTAGAAGTTCGAGTAAGATGGAGTTGATTGCATTGACAGAGAGAGAGAGAGAGAGAGAGAGAGAGAGAGAGTAGAGGGGCTAAAATGGCTTTCAACATCAGGACATTGTGGTGTTTACTGTATGTGCTTGTGATTGTAGATTGTTGGTAATCACACGTTGTTTACAGAGAATTCTTTTCTAAAAATAAGCGTGTGTGTGTGTGTGTGTGTGTGTGTGTGTGTGTGGTTTATGCCTTGCAGCCAAGCGTTTACGTGAACCTAATCCCATTCCTTATTTCTCCCCCCCAAAAAACGAGTAGTCTCTCTGTCTCTTCGCCTCTCCGTCAAGAGCGAGGCGTTATCTTGAATGAAAAGCGCCGCTGCAACAAGCACAGTGTGAGAGAGCGTGACTATTGTCCCCGTTTCAGCACAGTCATGAACTATAAAAGCTTCATTTAGCTTTGTATTGTAGCGCTGTCTGACAATACAGGGTCTAAAATTTAAAACGGCTCTAAATGAAATGTTTTCAAAAGAAGGGAACGGAAGATTTTTAACCAGAATTTATTCAGCTTTTCTTCTGACTCAAAGTAATTCTTCAACAGTTCAGAGATTTCATAACACAGTGATCAAATTAAATCGGAGCTATTCTCGTGAAAACGTCAATTATGTAAAATTGCATGATTATAAACAACCTGGATAAGCAACTAACAGGACTGAATGGTGACGATGGTTCACTATTATGTTTTTATTAATATACTGTTCACTGCCTGGGGGACAAAAAGGCCTGTATCAAACTAAGAAAAGGTTAAAAAGACAGGAACTGGGTTAAGAACTGTCATTATTAAACATTATTAAAACCTGGAAGGATAGTGTTGAATCGTCATCTTGAACTCATGAATGAGCCACTTGTTAGTGAGGCTCATCAGAAAGAAAGAAAAAAGACTTCAGTTAGCTAAGGAAGATAAAGACTGGACTTTGGAGTGATGGGAAAATCGTCATGTGACCTGATGAGTCCAGATTGATCCTATTCCAGAGTGATGGGCGTGTCAGGGTGAGAAGGGAAGCGTATGAAGAGATGCTCCCATCATGCATAGTGTCCACTGTACAAGCCTCTGGAGACAGTGTTATGATCTGGGGTTGATCAGTTACTCAGGTCGAGACTCAGCAACGTTATGGGGCAATAAAATGAAGTCAGCTGACCACCTGAATGTACTGAATCACCAGGTTAGAGTTTTGATTATAAGTGAGTCATTTTCACACATGAGTTGACCTGAGCTAAAGCTTTTCCTGCTCCAGCAGTTATTTCTGATTGTACTACTGTATGACACAATATCTTATAAGAAACATGTTAATGTTCAAAATATCAACAAATTTAAACTAGGCTACATTTGAAAGTATACAGTACATAATCAAAGCATTATTTTAACATTCTTGCTATTTAAACGTTTTTCCATTATTTTTAGTCTGACTAGGGATTTGTATTAAACTGAGAAACATTACCAGCCACATTTACCACCAGCATGAAAGTAAACACCGGCAGCTCCTTCCTGTGACTTTTCTTTTTCCTCCCTGGTGATCAGAGTCACGAAGCAGTGCTTGATGATCAGAACCTGAAGTGAGGAATATACGCATTCTCAGTGCATTTGTTTTTAAATATTCTGTATTTCTTTATGTTACTTTGCTAATCAGATCAGAGTAGATAAATAAAAAATAATAATCTATGAATTCCATTAAAAGATCCCTTTCAAACATTTCCAGCAATCTCTATAGACTGTCTCTGGTCTGATAAATAATTGAAATCAATGCATTTGTGTGAACAAACTTTCAACAGAAACTGTGCTTGTTCATGTTTAGAAAAAGTAATTTTGCTCAATTACAGACATTTATGTTTTTATCCTCTACTATAGATTATTTATAAGTAAAACATTTAGTGCTGCACAATTAGTCGCATAACAATCAAAATCGTAATATAAAACATGTGCAAGTATTAAATCACAAAAAGCTTTGATTTATTACAGGTAATATATAGATTGTCAGGTATTTATGTAGAGTTTGTCAAAAATTGGTCAATAGTTTCTTAATAGTTTGTCAATATACAGAGGCACCTCGGGATGCGCATTTAATTACATTTTCCCATAGGACATAATGTAAATGCAGATAATCCATTCCAACACAATAATCATATTTTTACATAGAAAACAATCAAAACATTTAGATAAGACACGTAAATGAACTGAAATACTGTATGAAATAAAAGACACTCACTTTTTTTCACTAATTCTTATCACTCTCGGCACCGGCTGCTTTAAAAACGAAATTCAAAGCGGCACCCTTTTCTTCTTGCTACCGCAGAAAAAGAAAAATAACAATCTTGTGGCCCATGGTGCTAAGGGTTCACGCCATCTTGCACGAAATGCATAAAGAATTGCAAAAAATATGTAAACTTGAGTTTCTATTGACGCAGAGTTTGGAATTGCGGGGCGTAAAAATATTTTAGAAGTGATATAATTGCTAGCAAACATCCTCCTAATCTGTAATATGATAATTTTATATTATTTTGCTGTTAGTCCAGATAAATATGTTTGATTACAAAAAGGTATATTTAATAGTTAAATAGCAACACAATAAATTGTACTATGTATCAAAATAATCACAGTGTGACTTTTTTGATTAAATCCCACAGCCTTAATTTATGTTGTGCTTTTTTTGGGTCTGTGGTCCACCGTTTGAGGACCGCTGGTCTAAATAGTCCAAGAGGAAATGAAATCAGTCATACTGTAATATGAAGCAGAATATGAAGTTCTAAGCTGAGAGACGGACGCAGAGTTACAGCAGAGGAGTGAGGAAACTCTCACCGTGCTATGACCTAACTTAATGTGATTAGTGTGGGCGTGTTTGAGCTGCACTTAGCTACACGCTTTGAAGTCTCAGGTGGAGAGGCAGTGTCGCGACAGCTACTTCTGACAGCTACATTAACAGAGGTGCTCTTTGATGAGAGATGAGGACGCTTAAAATGATCCCTCACCTGCAGCTCCACTCGCTTTTATACCTCAGCTGCAAGACCAGGTGGTTTAAAATCATCTACACAGAGCCGTGATTCTACCGTCGTATCTTTTTATTCGAGACTAGATATGATTTTTGTCGGAAAACATACTGTATTTGAAAACACTACAGTGTTGTAGGTTTTTGCTGTCGTGACCTACAACACTGGGTTTTTTCCCACCTTGACATTCTTGGCCATTGGCTTTTCTGATCAACATGGTTGTACAGAGTAATTAAAAGAACCAATCAAAGTCCACTCAAACCAATCTGGTCAACTCTTCTTTATTTAGTCGATTATTGAGAACTTTCATCAATTACAAAGCAGCATGACTTTTTTTTTTTAAATATAGGATTTGGCAGCAAAATGAGATAAATCCATTTTTGCAGGTTTTTCAAATGAAACAAGAAGTATAGAATATTTTATGCATGTTTTCTTTGAGTCACAAGAGAGCTAAAAAGCCCAAATGCCAGAATATCCTGTTTGGGTTATATCAGTGTGAATTTTGCGTGATTTTCTTTCAGAATATAGCACTTTCAATCCTCTTCTGTGAGGTGTGCATTCTGCTATGGGATAATAAAAATAATCTAATTAGGCACTTCCAACCAAATTTTTTCCATGCATGTGAGACAGTGCACTTCTGCTGAAAATCACAACTACACCATTCCTACACCAAAAAAACAAAAAAAAAAACAGAAAGGGTGTGAAAATACCAGGATTTCCGAAATACTTAACCTCAGCATAGTCTACAGCATCTCATTCTGATGCTGGATGTGAACGAAAGCGCTTTTATCTGCACATTTTTATGTAATGCACTGCTGCCACATATTTGGCTGGTGATGATGGATGATGGCATGAATCAGAAGCTGTACATAAGTTTTTAATAAAGTGGCCAGTGAGTGGGATAGTGCATACAGTTTTCATATACTTTTCTTTTCCTTCTATCTCACTTTCACAGCTGTTGTTATTGGTGTTGACTGATAGAATACAGTATGTGTTTATATGTTTAAAAACATGAACTGGAAATTCGTTTACATATCCAACTTTTTTTGGCTGCGTTTGTCTAAACACAGCACAATAGGAACATCATCTTATTTTGTATTTTCTTCCCTTCTGCTGAATATTCTGCTATATTTTCACGCTACCCGAAATGCATGGAATAAATTTACCAACACAATTTTCGATATGAATCTGACTGGGCTTTTTCTGCATTTATTGAACTCTCTATCCAACAGCATGAAAAAAACATCACTTTAAGGAAAGTGAAAAATGTAAATAAATAAATAAAAAAACATACTGCATGTTTCAAAAAGCTATGCGTAAGGAATGATTAATATAAAATGTACTTTTTCAGAGGCGGCATGGTGGTGTAGTGTTAAGCACTGTTACCTTGCACCTCCAGGGTCCGGGTTTGATTCCCGCCTCGGGGTCTGCATGGCGTTTGCATGTTCTCCTCATGGTCTTTGGGTTTCCTCCGGATAGGCTCCTGGTTCCCCTAAAGCTCAGGGATAAAGCAGTATAGACGATGAGATGAGATGTACATTTCAGATCAAAAACAGACTTTTGTACAAAACTGACTCAGGGGGCGGGGCTATGCATGAGCTTAGTAAGTGATGTAACTTTATAAATCCAAATTCGAACCAATTGTTTTTTTTTTTTAATCGGATCATTTCAAAGATGATAAGAGGCGATACCTGGGGGAAAATCATTTTAGTGATATATCAATATTCTTTTGTGTCGCAATTCATGCATCACCGCAATGACTCCAAAATATATATATATTTTATAATTATTTAATTATATACTGTATGCTTGAAGTAGTAAAATCTTTCAGCGCCTCTATGATCCTACAGATGGCGCTCTAAACTATTCACCCATCGGCAGGCAGTACAGCATCCTGTGTGGTACCGTAGGAGCGAATTATTAGTTATGTTTGTTTTAAATTGTAATGTCGTAATGTTTGTTTTTCAAAATCTGGAAAAGAAAAAAAAATATATATCAAACTGGGATGATACGTCAAGAATCACGATACGAATCGAATCGCCACGTAGGTATGGTGATAATATCGTAATGGGTGCTCTGTGGTGATTCCCATCCCTACTACAGTAAATGGTGTTGGTGTGAGCTAGTCCAGTAGGAGTCAGTTCACCATGGTGATATTAGGTCAGTTGGGAAGGCAGTTTCCAATCTGCATAGTCAGGCAAAAGCAGAGAGATGCAGGGATTATCCATTTTATTATTCTGCATATTATTTGTGTTAAGTGTTTAAATGACATATGCTCTAATCCAACATGCTTTGTTTCTGACTCATGTTTTTACTCTTCCCTCATATTATCCTCAATTTCCTTGCTTGCTTCGCCCACTCCTCTGCGTCAAATGGAAAAATGCTGGTCACGACTGGGCGGGTGAACTCGACAGCCGTTTTATCAGAAACCGGCTGTGGAAAATCAGCAGCATCGATCAGGGCCGGTGTCTCCCGCAGGACCGCGCCTGATGATCCACAGGATGCCGTATGACCGTCGCATGTTCCCCTCGTGCAGTTATCTATAGCAGCAGTGCGGTGATACGCCTGCTCACACTGTCCTAGATTCAGTCCACTAATAAAAAAAAAAGAAAGAATAAAAAGGAAAAGACTTTCCCTGATGCTCCTTCACAGCGACGTGCTTTCTTTCGTTTTTGGCAAAAGTCGATCGGCGGGCGCGCGATCTTGTCAGCCCACGTCCCTCTGCGTCGCCTTGAAATGACCTTGCTGCTTAACCCTGGTTGAAGTGCAGCCAGACAGCTCTCATGGTGCTCATTCTTCCTTTCAGTAAGTGGCAGTTGCAGGGCTTTGTGAAGTGTTGTAATCAAGTTTGCGAGGGTGGATTTGATTGAGAAGGAGCTCCTTTTGGGTGTATTTGACGTCTTGCCACCCACGTCTGCTGCTGTCTGCTCTTTAAAACCCTCTGAGATGATGACAAGAGAGGGAGAGAGAGAGTGTTTGTGCGTGTGAGAGGGAGAGAGAGAAGACTCGATTTTACACCTCTGATTGGTTTAGAATTTGGAGATGTCTAATATAAAGCACAATCTGCTCAGTGATTCTGATGGAGGACGTTGTTGATTTACAACAGCGTTTAAAGCTAATTTGTTGAACGACTGAGAAAATGACAAATGAGGAACACATCCTAAGGGAGGAAATAAAATGCAGAAGCACTATCCCTGTTTTTTCTCTCTTAATATCTAGTAAAGCTGCAAGTCAGCAGCCAGACTTCCCAAATCAATGCATGCTTCCTGTTCGCGGCAGGATGCATTAATATTTTAATAATACATTAAGGGTATAATATCAATATTGAAAGCACTACTTTTGTGCAATTTTGGAATTAAACTTTTCTGCAATTTTGAAATTAAACTTAAGTTGATTTTGCTTTAGCAAGTCGACCCTTTTTTACCCTTCCTAAGATTCATGTTATTCGTAGTAGCACTTCCATTACGTCATAGAAAATAACAGCATGTGCTTGAGCAGGTGCTGCTTTACAAGCTGCTGACTAATAAGTGTGGAAGTTCTCTCTCTCTCTCTCTCTCTCTCTCTCTCTCACTCTTTCATTATACCGCTTATCCTCTGTAGGGTCGTGGGAGGCCTGTCCCAGGCTTTGATGGGCACACACTTGTTCACATACTACAGGCAATTTGGAAACGTCACTTTACGTGCATCAAGCAAAGAAAACAATTTTGAAGATTTTAAATGGCTGAAATTGGGTTAAGAACCCTTCGACACATTATCAAAACCTGAAAGGATAAGTGCTGAACCGCCAACTTTGTGGAAGGAAAAAAACAATGAATGGAGAGATCACTTAAACACCTGGTGAAGTTGCATATAGAAAAGAAGGGAAGCACATGAAGCGATGCACCCATCATGCATAGTGTCCACTGTACAAGCCTCTGGAGACAGTGTTATGATCTGGGGTTGCTTCAGTTACTCAGGTCTAGACAACGTTATGTGGCAATAAAATGAAGTCAGCTGACCACCTGAACGTACTGAATCACCAGGTTATCACATCTATGAAGTTTTTATTTCCTGATGGTGCGGCCATATTCCAGGACTGTACTGTAAAAGTGTGGTTTTGTGAGCGTGAGGAATAATTTTCATACATGAACTGGACATCACATTGTGTGTGTAATCAAAGCTAAAGATGATTAAATCTTATTATACAATTATGCCACTTGTTTTTTTTGGCAGTGTATTATATTCTTCTTCATTGATTCATATTTCATAGTTTTTTGTGTTTAATAACAATAATAATTTTTTTTTCACATGTATCTTACAGCCAGTGTTGGGGGACGTTACTTTTTCAAGTAACTAATTACATTACAAATTACTGTCATTAGAAAGTAATCAGTTACATTACAGCGTTACGTTCTGATAAAAGTAACTAGTTCGAGTACTTTTCCATTGCAGAAAATAATGAAAACATAATCTGTTAACTACTAATACCTCTATCTCACCTACGCGGTTTCGCGCGGTGGCCATAAGTACGGTTCATCATGATTCACCATAAGTTTTGGCGCTGTGATTAGGTTCCCATCTTTCCGCACGTCGATTCTCGCATAGTCAAACCGCATAGGTGAGATAGGGGTATAACAGCAGGAATAACAGAGGGGGCAGGTTATCGGGGGCGGGGCTTGTAGGACGATTTTCACAACACACACACACACACGAATGGATTGGGAATGACTGCTGTCTGGCTCACGGATTACATAAATTGTCTGAATAAAGGAATACATTTTTGAAAAAAATAACTAGTAACTGAGTACTTAAATAGCGAACCTAACGCGTTAGATTACTCGTTATATAAATTTTTTAATCAAATTTTAAATAATTTAAAAAGTTTTATTGCTATTATATTCTATTTCTTTTTACGATTGTTATCTTCTCTTTTATGTAAAGCAATTTGAATTACCATTGTGTATGAAATGTGCTATACAAATAAACTTGCCTTGCCTTACATCAAAAAAGTAATCCAAGTAACACGTTACTTTTTAAACGCGTTACACCCAACATTGCTTACAGCACAGTGAAGCTGGGGGCGGAGCAAAGGTTCTGCCAGGCTACAGCACCCCTGAAGCAAATAGGGTTAATGACCTTGCTCAAGGGCTCAACAGTGGCATCTTGGCAGTGCCGGGAATCAAACCCCTGACATTCCGATCGGCAACGTCATTTAAATTCTAATTCGAGTATTAATTGTCACACACACAGTCAATAAATGCTTATGTAACTGTCCCTGACCTAAAAATGGGAAAATTACACAGAAAATTAAATCACTGTACTGGAAATTAAGTTTATGAAGTAAAACAGAATTAAAATAGAAATGTAAATGACTCAGTAACAAAATTTACAAAATAAAAATGAAAGCTGAGTGTTAAAAGCGTTTAACGGTGGTGGTCAGGATGCACAGTTTGGAGAACATAAGAAGACCGTGGTTGTTAACGTGATCTAATATTTTCACACGAAACAATTCGGGTCATCGATATGTACAGTAGTAAGATCCCGTAATGTAAACCATGACAACTCACGTGGACAAGATGTTCATTTATTTCAAATGTAAAGAAACATCCCTTAATACGTGACTTCATGTGGTTTGCTCTAGTGTACAGTTTTTGCTTTGTTAATGTACATTTTACTTATGTAACTCACTGTAACTTATGTTGTAACTCAGAATACTTTATGCATGGCATCTAAAAACATGCATTAGATAACTGGAGTAAGGTTAGATAAGATTTTGGCTCAGTTTGACTCAGCTTCTCTTGAGACCGAGAGAGAGAGAGAGAGAGAGAGAGAGAATGCCTCTGGATCTCTGTATGGAGGCTGGACTGAACTGAATCATTATTTTTGCAATAATTCTGATATTATCTGATGCTATTTTCTAATCCTGGTGTGTGAAATGCTGGCTGCTATTTGCTCTAGGAAACTAAAAACAAAAACAAAGCAGATTCGCTGAACTCTGGCAGAAATCACCAGCTAAGCTAATCTTCCTGATGTTCGATAACCGCAAGGCTCAGACTGAGCGCTAACAGTAACACAGGTGATGTAAGTGTTATAGCGCTGATTAAGTAAAATAAACAAAAGAAAAGAAAAACTAATTCTGTGCTACTTTGTTAGCTAGAAATAAACAGCTAATGAATGTAAATTAGCCTGGCGTTAGTGAACTAGCGAGCTCTATCTGTTTCAGTTACTGCTGTGGTTTGGAGCTCGCGTCTGTTCTGTGATGATTGTTGATGTTACTGGTTATTAGAGCAAATTCAGCCAGCTGGTTCTGGTTCTAGTTCTAATTCAGATCTGTTAACATGGATTAGCATGGGTGATTCTGGGATGTCAGCATGACTGGTACTAGGAAGAGGGTATGTCTAACGTAGCATTTTTCTGAATGCTAGATCTGAGATGTTAGCATGCCTAGTTTAAAGATGTTAGCACTGCTACTGTAGTTCTGGGATGTGAGCATGGCTAGTTCTGGGACATTAGCATGGCTTGTTTTGGGATATTAGCATGGCTAATTCTAGGATGTACGCATACTTAATTCCAGGGTTTTATCATGACTAGTTCTGGGATGTTAGCATGGCTGGTTCTGGAATGTTCTAGTTTAGGGTTTATTGGCATGGCTAGTTTTGGTCGGTTAGCATACCGTTTCCAAGCCTGCTCACAAATTTTCTTTTCTGAATAGGCACCGAAAAACCTTTATGAAAAAGTACAGTTTCAGGTTCTACACTTTGTTTAGGACAGAGCAGAAGCTTCAAGCAGTGTACTGTTGTCCAACATCTAACAGGAAGTGTGGTGTAAATTTCTCCCCGAAGAGGCTCCAGCAAGCAGCTCCTTCAGAAAGCCCCATGCCGAGAACGCAGCTCTGAACAAACTCATGGGCGCAAGGCCAAGTGTCTTTAAATAAAAGATCTGACACGAGCGTTGGTGCATTCGTTACACGCATTTCATCTTGCTATGTAGCCTGACAGCGATGAAAGAAAAATCAGTTCGAGTAGTCAGGGATTTGTAGAAAGCCTCGCTGTTAAGATCACGTTTGCGATCCTCGCTTCACTCGTTCAAACCAATTAGTGTTTTCCGAATCATTTCTTTTACTTCCCCCTCTGGCTGGAATCAGTCAGTGTTTATACACCATGTTTTGTGCGTCCAGAAGGCTATGATTAGTGGAAATGAAATGACTGAAATTATGTACAAACAGACGGCATCAAAGAGCTTGTGTTACTTGCCTTTTTCTCTGATTGCTCTTCTGATGAATAAGCTGAATGTTTAAGGAGATGACGTTTGTTCATGTTGTGCCATCATGTTGTGTCCGTCCCAAGTGGTATCGTCTGTGCATCTTGCTATCCTGTGGTTACAAATAGGATCGCTAATTCTGGGATGTTAGTTCTGGGGGGTTAGGACAGCTAACTACAGGAGTTTACCACAAAATTTTGTTCTTAATAAGGAATGTAAAGTCACAAAGTTTTTCCAGTAACAGTAGCATTTAATATTGTACTTCATTAAAGTTTGTTTTGTTAAATATGTTAGCATGGCTTGAGATGGCCTGTTCTGGGATGTTAGCATGGCTAGGATGGCTAGATCTGGGATGTTAGCATATCTTTTGTTAATTATGTTCTAGCAGCTATAACTAAATCATATATTTAATAATGTATCTAATATTATATAATAATATATCTCTCAGAACACATCATCATATAAACAATTACACACTTGGGTCTCTATTGTGGTTGTACATGCAAAAATCTTTTAACTTTTTTTTTTAATGTATATTTTTTTGTCTTTATAAATCCCTGCTTCGAATTCACTATGGTTTATGAGATTTACAGAAAAAAGGGGTGGTAATTTGTTGAAGACCGTCCTCCAGTTTGTGGCTCAGCTCCACACAGGAGTCACCATTTTATTTGCCCAAAAACAGACATGACAGTCACAAGATAATGTATTTTAAATCAGAGCATTGATTGAGAGAGTTTTTACTCAGTTTTGATTGCCATTAGTATGTGTCATATGTACAGCGGGTTCATGTGTAAATCATTCCTACAGTATAGAAACCTGTAAACCTATAATTTGCAGCAGCGCTACTGTCTACTGTTAAATAATATTCATTGAAAAACTTCTGACTAATGACTAATTTTACAAAGCTACGTTAAGCGTTCAAGGCTACTAATGTTACAATGTAATGATCAACAGATCTTGTCTTTGCTTTTAACTTTTTGATAAGAAACATATTCCAAAGTGACATCGTTCCTAAAAAGAAGACCTGTTGCTACGGGTATCGATCTGGATATATCACTCTGCCGCTATCCAGCTGTGTTTTATCATGGATTAACCTGAGGGCTGGAAACTGGAGCATGCAGTCACATGTTGTATAAAGATAAAGCACAGCCGTCTTGATCAGAGCCCCCGAGGGGACAGACTCAGACAAGCTCATCGATCTGTTTATTGTGTTTTAGTTTTTTGGGGTGGAGAAGTGAGAGGTGGAGCATGTGTTGGAATGTAGTGCATGGTTTAATGGGTGATGAGTGCGATGGTGGTGAGTATAGTTTTACTGCTGAGTGATTATGGAGAATAATTACGGGAATGTTAAAACAGTGATATTTTCAATGTGTTTAATACCAGTAGCTTGAACAATAGCGCTATATCATAACAGTCAGTGGTGAAGCTACAGTATGACATTTTCAGGACAGAAGAGTTTATGTATCTTGCTGCCTCTATAAAAAGACAAGATGCTTTGTCTGTCTTATAAACTTTAAGAGAGAGAGAGAGAAGAACAAGGCTGGTGAAAGAAGTGATTTATGGTTTATACAGTAGCTACTATACAGTAAATGTAAGTGCTACTCTATATTGTAACCATCGCTCCATCTAGGAACCTCTGAATCCAACTAGGGACCGTGGAGGCCACTGATGGTGACCATTTGCATTTTATGACCATGGCAGGACCTCTAGTAAGTGCAACATTCACACTTGCACTTACACACTATGGGCAATTTGGAAACGCCAGTTAGCCTAATCTCCATGTCTTTGGTCTGTGCGACCGGACCCTGGAGGTGCAAGGCCACAGCACTAACAACTACAACACTGTGCCATAACTAATGAAACACTTGCAATAAATGGAACAATTAATAATTATTAGCAATTTGCGAAAGTATAAGACAAATGAATCAGTTCAGCAAGTGCTGTTATAGGAAAATACGAGTGGTGACAGTAACTCCACTTCAACACAGCATCAAACTGGACCAAGTGTTTTTAAATAACTGCATGATTATAAAACCAAACTAATACAGTACAACAGCAATAATGGCTTAGGTATTGAGGTAATTGTTAGCTTATATTGTATGCATCCTTTGACTACATATACTGTTCAGAGGCCTTTATGTACAGTACAAAAATTAAAGTTTTATACAGTATGAACTTTTTGTTAGCTAGCTGGCTAACCTGAGAAGATTTCTGACAGGAAATTTTAAGCTGTAATTATCAATATTTATAACAACTGTAGTAGTGTAGTACACTAGTAAAATTAAGAATAATGAGTAAGCTAGTCATAGATACTGTGAGCTAATCTTAATCTTAAATTCACTGCTAATTAACACTAGCTATCTAACTAAATGAATAAGGTTTTAGAATCATATTCACAAATATGAATAATTGTCTAATTCTAGGTTAACAATTCTAAGTCTAGGTTATATGATTTAACCTGACATGATTTTTACAGTATTTATGAGTTATGTTAATAAAATAAACTTCTAACACTAATGCTAGTTAGCTAGCTATAATCTGACAGAATTCTTGGGAGTCACTAACAAGCTAACTTAGCATGACAGGATTTCTGACAAGATGCTGAATCATACAGTATTTATAAATGTACATAATCTAAACACTGAACTATCTTAACAGGAATGCTTGCCAGGATATTTAAACTATATTTAAAAAATATAGGCAGCACTAGCCAGTTAGCACTAATTGCTAGAACTCAGTAAGTTGCTAATGCAAAATAACCTGATAAGGGTTTTAATCATAGCCACAGAACAAGTAAACATGCCTTATTAATAAGAAAAGCAAGATTTCTGACAGGATTTCATTTCCATAGATTTTACTACAATTTATTGTTAGGACTAAAAGCTAAACTGCTATGTATAAAGCTACAGCTAGAAGTAATGTAATAAACAGCACATGATCACTGACAGGATTATTTAAAATGTGTTTACAAATGTTAATTATCTTTAGTAAAGTCAGACTATATAAGTATAACACATATATAATATAATATAATATAATAAAAACATTATATATATTATACATATTATATATACATTAATAATAATATATATTAAACATAAATAAACGTATATATGTTTAGCATACATGTGTGACCTATATGTAATTCTTATAAATACTGTTGTTGTAAGAGGGAAAAAAATGCTGGTATTCATCTGGGATTGTTTCCAGTCTATCAAAATATAGCTTATATAAGGTGTACACATGTGGGTGGAAAGAAAAACCAAAGAAACCCATCTGCCTACTCTTATCTGTCCGTGTACATAATATCTTTATTTATCTACTTTGTGAAGCATCAACTACAGTATGCCTGACAACTTGCGCCCATGATTTATGCATGGTGATGGACCGAGTGTGCTATGTCTGATGTCTGATGATGATGTACCGTGTTAATGTTAGGAAGTCTTGCTTTACCCAGCCGGCTCGGTGGTTTGTTGATTGCTTTTGTTTTGGGTTTATATATAGACATGCATTACGCGTCTGGGGTCTTACCGCTTCATGCAAACCAGTGTTGAGCGTCAGAGAATGGCGATAACAATGTGCAATCTCGACTGCAGAAAGTGCATCCTAATCTGATTACTCTCTCTCCTGCTGAGTAAAAGCCTTTTTTTCACCAGTGAAGGAGTTATTCATAGATATGAGTTAGCTCTCAGCTTGTTTACAATCTTCGCACAGCGACTTATCTAGATGAAGAAATAAGATATTTGCATGCTCACCAAAACTTGAATTTAATTGGCTGAAAATAGCAATAGCATGTACCATACTAAAGTATAACACATTCCACAGTAAAATTTTTATCATCCAAAGTGTGATACGGTTTATTAAAGCTGACTAATTAGCAAGTAGAACAATAACAGATGATATTTTTAGATTTAGGAGCACACAAGGTTGTGGAAAGCCTATAAAAAGTGCACTGTTACACTATCATTTGTAATTTTCCTGCTTACTGCTACAGTTACTTTGTGGTTAAACATATTGAGAGAAAATAACAGAGTCACAGTTGTTAGGGATAACAATCTATCTCTAGACCTTCTTCTTTCCGTGGAGTTCTGCACACTTTCTTTATTTTCTGTATTGTATTAATGCACAATAACTAGCTAATTATTTAAGTGATATCACTTGAGAGGGAGTGTTGTATTGAATATCAGCATGGCTGTGGTACGAGTATAATATTGGTTTTATACAACAGTTCCACAAACACCATTTATTATTAACAGATTATGATTTGGTTCTTTGTTTAACCAGTTACAGTGAAACCTCGGATTGTGAGTAACGCGGTTTGCAAGTGTTCCGCAAGACGAGCAAAGATTTTTAATAAATTTTGAC
>JAQMYJ010000020.1:18051524-18082148 GCA_030014305.1 Clarias laeviceps
ACGTTCACTCACACACTTTCTCTTTCTCACACACTTTCTCTTTCTCACACCACTCTCACACACTTTCTCTTTCTCACGTTCACTCACACACTTTCTCTTTCTCACACACTTTCTCTTTCTCACACCACTCTCACACACTTTCTCTTTCTCACGTTCACTCACACACTTTCTCTTTCTCACACACTTTCTCTTTCTCACACCACTCTCACACACTTTCTCTTTCTCACATTCACTCTCACACACTTTCTCTTTCTCTTCCCCAGGTCATATTTCTTATTTCTTCAGTTCATTCCTTCCCCCCCCATGTTTTTTTCTTTTTTTTCTTCGTTTCTTTTTTCTTAATTTTATTTCTTCTTAAAATTATTTTTTAATTTTTCTTCTTCACTTTCTTCTTCAGTTTATTTCTTATTCTTTTTTCTTCACTTCTTCCTTTGCACTTTCTCCCTTCTTCCATGGATTCCTTTTTCTGCCTTTTTTTCTTCTTGAGTTTGTCATCCTAATGAATATTTCTTTTTTTTATTTAATTGATCATATTAGTTAACCGTTTGTCTTCTTAATTTCTTATCTTTCAGCTTATTTCTTTTTCTTCATAATTAAGCTTTCCTTTTCTTTTTAATCTGTTCCTTTATTTTCAGCTCCTTATTTATTATAATTTTTTATTTTTATTATTTATTATTTCTTCTCTTGGTAATTATTTCTTTTTTCTTCTTCAATAATCTTTTTCTGCCCTGGAGCTGTCAGTAATGCTGTCTCACATTCAGAGTTCTTTATTGATCATTTGCAGAGCTCGCTCTCTCTCACACACACACACACACACACACACATTAAACACAGAGTGAAAATTTTCAGTGTACAATATTACACAACACACACAAAATATACACTACCAGTCAAAAGTTTGGGCACCCCTTCTTACTTTATTTATTCTTCATTATTTAATTTATTGATGTAAAACTTTTTTCTACATTTTAAAACAATGCTGAATGCATTCAAAGTATACAGTAAAATAAGGTTTATACTGCATGTGAAAGCAGACTGCTGTAAGTCTGACCCTCTCACACTGAACCCTTCATCTCGTTCACGTCCACAGAGTTGCCGGGATTTTACTTCGACCCTGAGAAGAACCGTTACTTCCGTCTGTTGCCTGGACACAATAACTGTAACCCCCTGACGAGGGAGCAGCTGGAGACGAAGGAGCGCGAGAGGAGGAGGACCGAGCTGCTGGCCGAGGACGAGTGTGTGAGGAAGGTGAGTGGCGGAGCACTCGGAAGCGACGTCTGCTTTACACTCGGGTGAGTGTGTGTGTGTGTGTGATGCTGAAACATCTGTGTGTGTGTGTGATCGTGTGCAGAAAGCTCCACGCACCGGACTGAACTCCACACTGCTGCTGCAGAGGAGACGCCTGGGAGAGCTGAGCCCGAGGTCCTACTGCAGGTACACCGTCAGGGTCCGACTTTACACACACACACACACTTCAGAGAGACTTGCTTGTTATTTTTTGCTCAAATTTACTTTATTATTAATATGCTTTTAAATATTTTTGACTATATGCTGTGGTTCTGGATAAAGTTTTTTTTTTTTCTTCTTTTTTTATGTATTTATATTTTCATGTATTTACATTTTATATTTAAAATACTTTAATTGTATTTTTATTTTAGTTTGTTTTATTCTGTTTTATTTATTTAATTTTATTTATTGCTTCTGTTTAAAAAAAAAGAGAGAACTGATATCACACGTTTCACTCTTAATCCCAAACCGAATAGATCTGTGTCACCACACGTCGGCCGTGATGCTCACGGTGTCTCGTCCGAACAGTTGACTCGAGTTCAGACGACACGATAGAACTTTACCTAAATCTTCAGGAGTTGTACGTCAGCGCTGCCGAGTCACTAAAGGGATCGTCTACAAATAATAATAATAATAATAATAATTCTGACACGCGTCATTTATTTCCAAAGACGCCAAAGCAGAATGTTTGTACTTACGTTTTCACTCTTCTTCACTTTATTTCTTATCTTTTTTCTTTAGTTGTTATTTTTTCACATGATTTCTTCTTTATCTTTTCCCTTTTCTTTTTATTGTTATCTTTTTTTCCTCTTTTTTTTCACTTTTTTAGTTTCTTCTTTCTTTCCTTTTCTCCTTTCCTTTTTCTTTTCTTTTTTCTTCAGTTGTTTTTCTTTTTTTCTTCACTTTAAATCTTTCTTCGGTCATTTTATTTCTTATCTTTTTTCTTTACCTTTACCCTTTCCTTTCTTTAGTTTTCTCTTTTTCCCTTCACTTAATTTTTTTCTTTTCTTAACAACTTTTTGTTCTCTAATTTATCCCTTGGTTTTTAAGTTTATTTCTTCTTCAGTTCTTTGAGTTTATTGTGAATTTCTCTTAATTAATATTTCTTTGTTAATTACCTTAATTACACTTAATTAAAAACAGCAAAACAGAACATTTATACTTGGAAAGTACAGATAGTGAAAGTAAACAAACCTGATATCCAAAAATAAATCCCATAGCGATGTCCTTTACTCTGTTGTCATATGGACCCTTAATAATTACATTAAATATTAACAGACTGATAATGGCAGGTGTGTGTGTGTGTGTCATGTTGCGTTCAGTGTAATATAACGGAGTGTGTGGTATTTGGTGGTATTAGTTTTCTTCTCAGGAGTGAATAAGTGTCGGTTGGATGTTTGGAACATTTATAAATCCACAAGAGCAGCAGGTTTCATCTTCAACACTAAGCTTCATAAAGTGCAATAAAATGGTTTCTTTATCAGCTGTATACACTGTGTATGTGTGTGTTTTTTTTTTTTTTTTTTTTTTTTTAAACCTCACACCAATTGCTTCATCAGGCTGCTTCATGAGGTGAAGGTGAGCGGCATGAAACGGCACAAGCTGGAGATCCAGAGCGCCGACTCCAGCAGCCCGAACACGGATAACTTCCGCCTCATCGTGGTGAGCTCCTGCCTCCGCTCCTCACCTCTACACATCATCACAGCAGTGATAACCCGTGTCCCGTTCCTCTGCAGGCGGACTCGGCGTGCGAGCGCGTCTTCACGGTGAACGACGTGTCGCACGGCGGCTGCAAGTACGGCATCATGAACTTCAGCGGCCGCAGGAACGGCTCTCTGTCTGTGGAGATGTGCGACAACCTGTACTTCACTAACCGCAAGGTGACCAGGCTGGGACTGGACTCTGCTCACACACACACACACACACACACACACACACACTGCTGATTATGAGTGAATGAACGCTGCTCTGTTTCAGGTGAACTCCGTGTGCTGGGCGTCCGTCACTCACTCCGACTCTCACGTCCTGTATCCTTTCTGCTCCGCCTCTAATGAGCTCTCGCGTGTTCCATCAGGCTTGTTTTCCTGACCCGCGTCCTCAGATTGTGCTTGGTGGGAATATCTCAGACCCCGGGGTGTGTCAGTTTACTGCCCGCGTCTCTCTTCAGCAACTCCAACCCCGGTGAGACGTGTGTACCGACCCCGGCATGTGGTGTATCCGCGTCGCTCAGGAAGACTTCACACGTTTGGATTCTTTAGTCCAGATTTAACACTTAGGACGTTTTTAATGTAGGTTGTATTATTTACTGTTCAAAAAGAAATGAAGGGGAAACTTAGTCCCGGTTTGACTCGAACATGTGTATATATACAATTTTTTTGTTTATTTATTTTGAGCATATGAAACAAATTTCTGGAACATATGAAACTTACAAACTACATGTAAAAGTAAGTACACCCTGCTTTACTTCTATACAGCTGCATTCACATTTAATCTGCTCGAAGGCAAAATTTCGTATTATGAAACGCATTTCCTCACAGGAAATAATGTAAATGCAGATAATCCGTTCCAGCCACCCAAAAATATTACCAATATTACCCGATTTCCAACACTATAATCATATTTTTTTGCATAAAAAACAATCTTAACATTTAGAAAATACATGTAAATGGAGTCAAATATATAAAATAAATAGACATTAAATCTCACTTAACCTTAATTTATGATTCTTCTTGATTTAAAAACCAAACTGAAAGCGGCTCCCTTTTCTTCTTGTTACCGTCCTCGCTTCCAACGTCCATGGGACCCGTGGTGCTCTCTAAATCTTGCACAAAATGCAAAAAAAAAAAAAACAACAACAAATGCTTCACTTGTCTTTCCATTGACCAAATCGGGTTACGAACAGAACTTACTTTATATTTAAATGATTAAAATTGTCGAATAATAAACTGAAGTGTTATTTACTGCCCTACTTTGTGTTGTGTTATATTATCAGACCAGCCTGGGATGCTGTGCAGTTTTAAGATCTCTACAGCGTGGTCGTGTGCGTGGTGTCTGAACCCTCAGGCCGATAAAACCTTCAGTACCGGTAAGTGTGTGTTTTGGTGTCTCGTGCGTGTTCCCATGCCGCACTTTGAGTGTCGCTCACCCAATCTCCCGCTCGTTCAGGTCTTTCCCGGAGCGTCATCGTGACCGATGCGGTGACGGGCCGGCGGCAGACCTACAGCACAGGAAGTGACGTTCTGGCCCAGCAGTTTGCTCTCAGAGTGAGTGGAAGTCTGACTGTGTTGACTTTTCCCGAAGGCGTTGACGTTTCAATCAGGTTATTATTTTATAATAAATTTTTCAAACGCACGCCTCTCGTGTTCAAGGCGCCGGTCCTGTTTAACGGCTGCCGTTCCGGCGAGATCTTCAGCATCGACCTGAGGCAGCGAGGCCGCGGACGGGACCACAGCTGGAAGTCGTCCCGCTTCCACCAGGACTCGGCGGTCACCTCCATACGCCTCCTGCAGGACGAGAACTACCTGGTCGCCTCGGACATGCTCGGAAAGGTCTCTCTCTCTCTCTCTGCCGACCCTGATCTGACATCATGACACTTATGATCTTTAACGCTCGCCTCTTTCTCTCCTCCACAGATTAAGCTGTGGGACGTCCGCGCCAGACGGGCGGTGCAGCAGTATGAAGGGCACCACAACGAGTACGCCTACCTGCCTCTTCACCTGTGTGAGCAAGAGGGGCTGCTGCTGGCAGGTACGCTCACCGACACCGGAGACTCCTTCACTGAAGATCACGCTGTGTGAATAAAGCGTCGCCACGGAAACGGTGACACGTTTCAGAACTAATCGTCACAAGGTCGGTACTATAGTGTGGTGTTGTTTGTTTTTATTTGCAGTGGGTCAGGACTGCTACACCCGTCTGTGGAGTCTCCGAGACGGCCATCTCCTCAGGACCATCCCTTCACCTCACCCTGCAGGAAAGGACTCCATCCCCAACGTGGTGTTCTCCTCGCAGCTGGGCGGAGCCAGCGGACTGCCCGGCCTCCTGATGGCCGTCTGCCACGACCTCTATTACTACCCTTACGGGGACTTTCAGGACGGGACGACATCCGAGACGCGGGTCTGAGCCGACGCGCTCCTGCAGTGATGAAGCTACAATCTGGTTTCTAGTGCGTCGTCTGGTGTATTAAACTTCAGCTGGTGTCATGTGACTTTCAGGTGTGCATTTTAAACCCAAACGATGTATGACTCAAGGATCAGGAGCGAACTTTAAGAAGAAGAAAAAAATAATAATAATCGTCACACTACTACCAGTCAAAAGTTTGTACACCCCTTCTTCTAACTTCATGGTCGTTCCTGATTTTTTTATTTCTTTCTACACTGTAAAACAATACTGAAGGCGTTTTATCCAAAATACACAATAATCTCCTTTGAACAGTCGATATATATCTATATAAGTATATATATAAGATATATAAGTATCTGCTACTTCTGCTCTAAATGCTTCATAACGGCTCTAATCTGAGGTGATTTCTGAGGTAACTTCCTGATCTCCTGGGAAGGTCTTCAGGAGAGAGAGTTTCATCATGGTGCTGCATCGGTTCTGCAAACGCCATTGACACAATACCGTCCTTTCAGGAACCGTTCCAGAACTTCTGACCTTCATTGTCTTGAACAAAACAACTCACTGTACAGTAGTTGCTGTTTGTTGTTATATAATTACTAAACGCCATGTGTTATTTCATAGTTTTGAACAAATCCAGGTATTGTTCTAGAATGTAGGAAATAAATCAAAATTTTTGACTGGTACTGAAAACTGAGTGGAATTATTTTCTAGAGGAATCCAAACACCAGGAACACGTGAAGGGAAAAGAGATTATGTAGAAAAGAAACTGATATGCTTTCCAGACAACTACTAGCAATAAACAATGCAAAAATGTAGAGGGGAAGTTGATCCGTGATTCGTTTGTGTATATAATTGTAACAAAAAAAAATAAAAATTCATATTGAATTGGGATATTTCTAAAATGGTGATGGAGTGTATCGCAGTATGAATCAAATCGGCACCAAGGTATTACGATAACATTGGTACGGATGATTAAAATCACTCGAATTACAGCAATAAGAAAAAATAAGATTTTCATTTGACTCGGATATTTTCATTACTCAAGGATTAATTTCATTCTATTCAAATACAATGAAACAAGGAGAAGGTCTGTGTTGATAAATATTAAAAGAAAGTAAAAATATAAATGCAGCTTCTTTTTCTTCAACATTCTCATATAAACACTAATGACTATCCACTATTTAGAGAAAGAAAGAAAAACAAGATAGAAAAACAAAGAAGAAGAGGGTTCTGTATGTTTATTTATATTAAATAAACCTGTAATTGATTCTACAATTAGAGTCTCTAATTTAAAAATAAAAATAACAATGATGCTGAATTAGGTCAGAGCTACAGCTCCATCTGCTGGAACATGAACGCAGGTGCACTTGTTTACAGTTTCTCGATCATCCAGGTGTCACTAGAGCGGCTGAGAAACTCACACACACGGACACACACTATCAAAAGTATTCATGTTTAATTTACTCAGCATACAAGGTGAATAAAACATGACAGTTTAGAATCGAGTCTGGGTCACGGTCCGTCATCCTGATCCCAAGTACATCTTAAATAAAACAAGCTCAGTTACAGACAAGCCTTGTGTGGTTTCTTTTTTTTCCTCCATTTACATTAACCCGTACCAGGGGCTAACAGCTACTGAGTGAGATGTGAATATGATGATGATGATGATGTGTAGCCAAAAGCAGATGAGCTCACGCCATGCCATGTCTTCTAGCTAAAGCTAAAATTGTACTGTATGATTTTTTTTATTTATATATTTTTTCCATTCGCAGACAAAAGAAAAAAAAAATCCAGACGAGTTGGTTTAGGGATGCTGACGGGTTGTGGCAGTGTGAGTACGTTTTTTTGTTTTTTTATTTAAAATCTTCAAGTATAAGCGTTTATCTAAAACGGGAGGGAGGCTGTTTTGTATGGAGCCCCTTAAGGGACATGGGTGGAAAAAATATATAGATTTTAAAAATTTGAGGGGAAAAAAAAAAAACCGGCATGGCACATAGGTAGAAAAGATTTATTTGAAAAAAAAAAAAAGTGAAAGAGAGAGACATGGGACGCAAAAAAAAAAAGGGACCCCAGTAATATTTTGCAAATATTTTGCGAGATCTCGCAAAACTCGACTCTTCAGTGTTACTGATTTAGTTCATTGAGAGTTACAAATCCAGTTCAGCGAGTGTCAGTAATTCACCTAAAAGCTGGCTGCCAACCGCTAAAAAATAAAGGAAGAAGAAGAAGCAAACAGGCAAAGATAATACTTGGATTAGAGTCACACGTGGTTGACAAACAGACATGAAGAGAATTACTGAGTTTTACTTTCAGTTTGGCCTAAAATATAAAAGAGATTCAGTTTTGGCACTGGAAGATTGATCGGAAGTATGAGTCACATGGTCTTGATTTATTTTGATTTTTTTCCCCTATGGCACTTTTTTTTTTTTTTTTGCATCCCATGTCCTGTTTTTTTTTTTTCCCCCTTCAACGTCCCCCCTCCCCCCCCATGTCCCTTTAGGGGCTCTGTAGTTTTCTGTGGACGGTACAGTCTGATGACGAGTGATCGATTACGCCTAACAGGGTGATTTTTCTTTAACAGCAGCTCTCTTGTCATAATAAACTCTGACCTGGACAAGATCTTACTGGAATCTTGTACAACATGATGATAAATAAAAGCAAACTGAAATAACACAGATTAAAACCGGGTTTTTTTCTGAATTACTGTGCAGGATGACGTCCTGAGGAATTCAACGAGGAGTTCACGCCATTGTCAAAAGATACAATTACAGTCACACACACACACACACACACACACACACACATCACTCCAGTAGTGAGATGCAGAAAATGAGCCAAAACTTTCTCACATTTCTTGAAAGGCCCAGGAACATGAATATGAACAAGTAAAGCATGCAGTCACTACGTCTCGCTGTGTCTTAACAAATTGAAATGCACAACCACTCAAGTCTTGTTTTTTTTGTTTTGTTTTAAGTGTCCGGTTTTGTCATGTGTTCCACAGGTCACTACTGAAATGTATTCGCTGCGCTGTGTGAAGAAGGTAGTGGTTGTGTGTTAAAGAAAAAAAATTTAAACGTTCATATTAAACTTATAATAATAATAATAATAATAGTTTATAACCTCCTCTGTAACAGGGAAATCATTTTAATTCAAACGGACGTAATGTGACGAGGATATGAATACCAAAACAAACAAACAAAAACAAAAAACTAAACGATTTCTCCTTGTGGGGGGAAGACGTTACGAAGCAGAAGGAGTGATGGAGCGGCGTCCTAAGACCTGCCCTGCGAGCGTCCCGCCCATCGTTACAGTACAAAGATTCCCTGGGTTCATGCAGACTGTAACGGTGGATGTGATGCGGATATGATTGTGTATGTATTAGGGATGATTTAACGGATTGTCAGAATAACATTATCCCATGAGAAAAGAAATACTAAATTTAAGCTGCAAATTAAACACGATACTTGAGTCTCTGTTTGACCAGAACGGTGCTGACGGGCGCGCACAGCTTCTCTCCCGACGCGGCTCGGACCCGGTCCGCGGTGTCGGAAATCCGGTCCTGCTAAAGGTCTCCGGGTTTCTGGTTGCACGCGAGACACACTCGTACGGGATGATCCCAGCCGCGAGACGGGACGGCGCGCCGGTCGGGTGAGCAGCCGTCACACACGCCCTGTCCACAGGCCCGGCAGTGATGGATGGAGAGACGGGCGTTAAACTCGCGCTGGCACTGAGAGCAGCAACGGATGTCCTGGTCGGGAACCCAGTACGCCGGCCGCGCTGCCTCTTTAACCAGTCCTGGTGGGGGAGACGGAATCAGAACGTACAGCATGAGTGGGGTTTCATGGTAGTGTGATGGACAGCGTAAACAGTATTGTTTCAACCTGTTCATGTCATGACTGTTTTGCACTAGAGCACTAATTCGAAAGCTTGTCATATATACAGTATTTACAAGTGTTTGTGCATCTGTCTATACAGACATGCAAGAAGTAAAGGCACCTGCGTGGTTGTATGAACTAAACTTGTTGTAAACTACACTTTGTTGACTTTTGCTTAGCAGCTGTTTAAGAGCAACAACTGGCCATGACGTTGTTCTGAACAGATCTTAAAACAGCAGGATGTCGTCTTTCAGAAGCCTCTGCTCATGATGTCGTGACTCTTAAACATCCTGCTCTTTTTCTTTTCATTTTAATTGAACTATAATCCTCTGAACCGTACAAAGACTGATTTTTAACATTCCCACCTATCCGTCTCTAGGACAGTCCACCTCTAGGACTTGTCCCTTCTAGTCATGCTTAAAGATGGGCAAAGAAAGAAAGGAAACAAACAGTAGCCATAATATATAAATGTTGCTGCATACATTTGATCATAAAACTATGGAGGGGTGTATTTACTTCTTGCAGGTTTCTGTATAAGTATATTGGAGCTGATAACTGAAAAATATAAGCTGACTGTGATTTAATTTGAGAGTAGACATATTTTCAGGTGGAGTCAGAGAAAACAACAGCTTTTATAGCTAACCATGTTAACCCCAGGGTGCTGCCAATGTCAGGCCTAAAGCACGCCACCTACTGTACACTCTGTCAGACACAAGCGGCAGGCCGTCTAGACCTACAGACCTGCACTAGAGCATGTCTAAGGGTCTGCAAACTTTTACACTTGCTAATAAGCTGCTGTAATATATTTTAAAACAGAGAAAATTGTGTATTAAATGATAAAAACTTAAATAATCCACTAAGCTAAAAATGTTTTTGTTGAAGTAGTAATTGAGCTCTTTTCATGCCAGAGTGACAAACAAACCAAGCCACAACTCAGTGGACATCAAAATATAGTATATTGGTACAGGTCGTCCCCGACATACGAACAAGTTCCGTTCCTGGAGCACGTTGTTCATAAGTCGGATTTGTTCTTAAGTCGGACAAGGTGAGTCTTATACGCCTTTGACATTCCTTTGAAATTAGGATTATTCACCATCAGGACAGCCTTACAGGACAGACATTTTCTATCATCATGCTCCCGGACTGATTCATTGAAACCGGTTAGGACCGACTCATTTCTCACGCACCCCCCCACACACATACACTATACCAGACTTTAGACATTTTATACATTCACTTACACCTTGAAAAATATTGTATATAATTGTAAATATTGGTATCTGGTGCACTGCAGTGTCTATTATTTTGTACAATTGACGTGAGCTACTTCAGTGATTTGTTCGCATGTTCAAAGAACCGCGGCCGATTCGTATCTGCGGAAATTCGTACCTTGGATATTCGTAACTCTGGGACTACCTGCACAGGTATAACAACCTCCAGTTAGAGTTACACACTCTGAGCTGTGCTGTTTCATGTGCGTTAATGTGTGTGTTTGATTGATTAGTTCATTAATATGATCGTCATTCAGGCACTAATCCTCTTGTACTGGTTCATCGTGCTGTAACCTGTTAACGATGAGGTATTTAAGTGTCGAGAGTGCAGCAACACGCACCCAGAGGGATGTCTATGGCAGTGACCACGGCTCCTAAAGTGTTCTGTACCGCCTCTCCCACTTTCCTGGCGATCAGCGTCCCGCTCTCCTCCTCCTCCAAAGCAGCGTCCAACAGCTCTGTTAACATTTACAGGCAGACGAATTTTTATACCGCATTCAATAATGAACAAATATAATTTATCACAATATGCAAGTTTGCTGAAAAAAAAAGGCCTCTAATTTCTAAACTGTTAACAATTTCAAAAAGTCTTGAATTAATGCTAAAAGTTGACACTTCTATCAAAACTCAACTTCTGTCATTTCAAATCCGCTCTGTTCTCATACAACGGTAAAAATACCAAGACTGTGGTGTGTCCTTGTCTGAACACTTCTAGACCTGCCTGTATGCGTGTCCATATTCTCACCCTCTGGGATTCCTCGGTTTTGGAAGCAGGCGTCACACACCCTGACAGGGGCCAGACCCCATCCTCTCTCGGGTACGGGTCTGCTCTTGGACGAGCAGGCGTCACAGAAGCCTTCTCCGCACGCCCGGCAGTGGTGCTTCGTATCGCTATCGTTAAAGACCTCGCCGCACTTGGAGCAGTTCTGCAGAGACGTTTTCACCACAAGTCCATATAATCATAATCAACACCATGTGACACATACAGGATATATACACTGTATATAATCTATATCTGTGTCGTAACCGGAACTAACCATTTACGCAAAGTTATGGTGTATATTAGAACGTCTCGTGTCTAGACCAGGGTTTTTCCTCCATTTAATTAGCTAGAGGAGTTTTACAAGTTGTATCAAAAAGTTTCAAGACTAGTTTTGTAACAAACCAATAGGTGACCTTCAACGAGCTCAAACCCCAAAAATATCAAAACCATTTGGCAATTTGTGCATGATGATCCTCGGAGAACTTCCGCACCCACACTACTCGCCAGATAACAATAAAGTATCAATAAGTACGTAATAAAGTACTTCACTGTAGACAGAGCAAACCTCCAAACTATTTGATGCCACCTCCTATTAGCACTCGACTCGTCAATTTGCTGATGTTAATGATATCATGAGTTATGCCACAATATGCTGTTCATTTGCTTTTGCAAATGTCACTAAAGACATTTGGGTTTGAGATCAAAACAGATATGAGAATTTCATCAGCACTGGACAACCAGTTTCATGTCTGTACACCAGTGGTTTCATTCTTTTTCAGTTTGCTCTACTAGATAAGATCCTTTTTATCCAAGATTTATTCTTTTTAGCAACAAAATGGAGGCTTTACAACAGAAACCCAGTGCTCCGTCCAAGATCTTTGTAGACATCTACCTAAATAATCTTAACGGCAATTCTTTCACTGTTAGTTTGTGAGCAAAGCTTTAAATTGTGTTTTGTGACACAATGTTTTTGTCACATCGTTGTGAAAACCTGTTAGTCCTCACAACTGGATATTAGAAATATCAATCAATCAATCAATCCTAATTAGAGCTCATTTTTTAAACAGTCTGCTAGTGTAGGAAGCCCCGCTCTGAACACTTACGAGTATGAGCGAGTTGGGTTTCCAGTAAGCCGGGGCGATCTGGTCGGTGAGCCAGGAAGTGACGGCTTTGGCGGGCTTGACGCTCAGCTCGGACACTGACTGGGCCATGTAGTTCACTCCGTCCAGCAGCCTCTGTGCAGCGTTGTTGTTGTCCTTCGAGAACCCGTTCGACTGCAGTAGGGGAAAAAATTATCATCAGGTTGGTAAGCAGGAGTGTTTGCAGTATCCTAGAAAACATTCCTAAAAGAAATACAAAAAGACCTCTCACCCCTGGCCAGACGTGGTGTATTTCAGTACGGACCACGGTGTCCACCGGGTCCTGGTTCCCGTACCAGTACTGCCTGCTTCTGTAGATCACCGAACAGTTTGGACACTCAATCACATACCTGCAAAGACAAGCATTAGAATTTACCCTTCAGCCCTGACGCATCATCATCATCCAGCGCCACACTGTTCAAGCTCAGGACTCACTCACCCAGACCAGGCATAAATGGCCAGACCAAACCAGGGCGAGTCTGAAGACGCTGTGGTCTTAGGAACCACGATCACCTCCTTACCGCTCTCGTAGCACGCCTACAAAGTGAAACAAACATACTGGACGTCAGATCATATCCCTGAGCACCTGCGCAGAGAGGACACACCGTGAGAGGACGGACCGGGACGTACCTTGCAGGTGTAGATGCGGTTGTCGTACTGGGCCGAGTAGCGGCAGCGGTGCTTGGCCTCGTGGCTCACGCCCTCCCGCAGGTGGTTCATGCTGTTCTTGCAGCCCGAGCTGAAAACCAGACCACAGCAGTGATTAGTCTAGAGGTACAGGAGTCCAGAACAGGGTTTAGTCAAGAGCAGTGATTCCCAACTCTGCTCCTGGAGCTGGAGGACCCCCTGCACATTTTACGGTTTTCTCTGCTCTGCTACATGCAATTCTATTCATAAAAGGGCTGATAATTAGCTGGTTGGTTAAGTCCGTTGTGCTGGGAGCTCAGAAAACACCAAAAAATTTTAAACCAGGGTTCCAGAGGGACAGAAGTATAGGGTGGGGTTTAAGCAAGACATGCAGAAGTCCAGAGTGGGGATTACTCTAGAGGTACAGAAGTCTTAGGCAGGGTTTAGTCTGGAGGTACAGAAGGCCAGAGAGGGGTTTAGTCTAGAGGTACAGAAGGCCAGAGAGGGGTTTGGTTTAGAGGTACAGAAGTGTGGCGCGGGATTTAGTCTAGAGGTATAGAGGTCTGGACAGGGTTTAGTCTAGAGGTACAATAGTCCTGAGTGGGGTTTAGTCTAGAGATAGAGAAGTGCAGAGCTGAGTCTAGAGGTACAGAAGTCCGGGGCAGGTTTTAGTCTAGAGATAAAGAAGTCCAGAGCGGGGTTTAGTGTGAAGGTAGAGTAGAGCACACAGTGCACACCAGCGCTGTTGATACGACACTCACCCACAACTCAGACAGATGCTGGAGCAGGTAAAATACTCATCAGGGAAGAAGGAGTTACTGGACAGGTGCTCGTCAGGGATCTCACCACTAAACCGCTCACTCAGGGCCTGATACAACACACACACACACACACATAAGACCTTATATCCAACATTTCCTTTAGACTTCTTGTTGGAATTATTGTTGTAGTGTTTCAGTCATGACACGTAATGTTACTGCTGTGTAGTTATTATACAATAATTAGTTTCAGAAATATAATAAATCTTTATTTAACTGTACAATGTATAGTCAAATTGTATTCTATAAGATTCTATAATAATTAAATGTAATTGTTTTATTTTATCAACATTGAAATTATTGCAATTATTACATTGTTATAAAATGCCAATTTAAATTCTCCTTGATGCAACACATTTTTACTTTAATCCTATAAAAAATGTATTTCTCTAACAAACTGAATATTGATCATTAATACCCCACTAGTTATTCTGTATATTTATAACAGTAATGTTTCTATAGTGAACTCTTCTGCGTGTGGCAGCACATGCGCTACGTGTTACATGTGTAATAACGTTCTATACAGCTGAAGGTCGCCCTGATGTTCCTCGTCCGGTTCCTGAAGATGTAGTGAATGAGAAACTCACATTGAGGGCTTTGTAGATGACGCTGGCGGTGCGAGGGGAGCGCGTGGTGGTGTTGTCCAGCTGCAGCTCCACGCTTCGCAGTAGACCGCTGAAGTCAGTCGGAGGGTTGTAGGTTCGAGTACCTCTGTACTGGATAGAGCTGAATGCCTCGGGGTAGAGGCCAAGCTTACGGAAACGCTCCTGGAGAAGACGTTCTGCAGATTCTGAGGGCTTGTCTGCAGGAAATAATTTTTTTTTTTTAATTACATTTTAAGAAATACATGGCAGCTATTTATTTGGAAAAGTAAAATATATAATAATATAAATAAAAATATTCTGTGATTTCTCTAACAAATTGCTAATTATCTGAAATAAAATAATTTATTAAATCTACTAATTACCTACATAATTTACTATAATATATAATTTACTAATCTAGTTATAATTAACTATATTACAATATGCTTTTTTTTTTCATGCTATTTATTTTATTTTTAATTATTCATAGTAACATACATTTTATTATAAAAGCAACAACTAAGCAGCAGGCTGGAACATGACGGAACTTATGTTTAATATTATTTTACAATATTTTCCAGCGATTATGTTGATGGTTTAAAAAGTCACAGTAAAGTTGCTGATTTCTGATTGCTGATTGAGAAACCTGATATTCCTGACCTGAGCCCAGTAATTTGGTGTGGACGGTTTCGTGAAAGATGATGACAGCCGGGCCCAGCGTGGAAAGTGGCACGTCCAGACCGCACCGCGCCGTGGTGGCTTTCAGCTCCTTGGTGAAATGCTTTAAATACGCGTCCGAGGCGTCGCCCAGGAACTTGAAGAGGTCGTCATGCAGCCGGTCGGCGTGTGTGCGGTAAATCACCAGATCAGACACGGCCAGGACCTTCAGGAGGAGACGAATGCGCTGGCCCTGATTAGTTCCGGCTCCCAGGAGGCCCTCGGTGTCCACGACCACTACTCTGTGGAGCGGGTCCATGGCCGCCCACACGCCCACCGTGCAGGACTCCTGCGTAGGAGACGTCCTGAACACCTCCCGGCCTCTGAAGAACGTGTGGTTGAGGGTGTGGGATTTGCCTTCGCCCGTGTTACCGAAGATGGACACCACCTTCAGGAGCTCGTCTGGGGCGCAACCTAGTCTACTGACGAACTCGTCTGCGTCCTTCACCTGTTTACAAATCGAGCATCAACAGTCAAAAATTTTATTTCTTGTGCTCTACAATTTCAAGAATTAAACACTTTAAAGCAGATAAACAGCTCCAGCCCCGTACCTGCATTTCCTCTTTCTCATCCACCAGGAGGAAGCTGTGGACTTTTTCCAGCTGAGCTTTCCCATCGTCTGCTTCTTCATCACCAGCGGTAGGGTTCTTTTCAGGTGCTTTGCATGGTGGGTACGCGATCAGCGGGTGTTTCCTCTTGCTCACGCCGCTGTGCGTCCGCTTCTGACAGTCCAGGCATAAATTGATCTTGCAGCCCTGACAGCGCACCACAGCCCTGTGCCGGGAGCCGTTTGGCGGGCTGCCTGCGTGTCCTTTGCATTGGTCACAGAACGGTACGTGGCCCGGCGCTATTCGGACCCGGTCGTGGTTGCGCATACGCTCCTGGCGATGCAGCTCGAGCTCACAGCGTGTGCACTGCAAGCTGCCGCATTCATCGCACTCGTAGGCTGCTTCGTCCGCTCCGCCGCACACGTAACTCTCCTGACAGACCAGCACCCCGTTTACACCCTTATCGCCGACACCACTCATTCTGCCTCTAAACTACTGACGTCACGGGAGGAAGAGGACGTGACCCAAAGGAACGTCTACTTACTCAGGGGGAAAACAAATGTACCAGAGGATTAACCGGTCACCCTAAACCTTCCAGATCAATTCATTATAAAGTTTTTATCGGTCAGGATGTCAGCGAATTCAAGAGGAGTGTTTCAGAACACCAAAATACAATTCAGAATTTAATTGAGTCAGTCAGCCTTGTTGTTTGAACTGTTCGTTACAGCCTTGACTTGGACTATAATTAACTTTTGTGTGCGTGTTTTTTTATTTTTTTTTAAAGATAACGTGTTATAGTGAATATAGAACTGTCCACCACATTTAAACAAAGGAAATAAGAAATAATAATAATAATAATAATAATAATAATAATACGGACACGGGTACAGGTTGTAACTTTCTTTATATTCTACATACAAGACTTCTGCTTGATTTGTTAGCGACTTTAGCTTTGAACGATCGATAAAGCATCTAAACAAACAATCTAATAAATAAAATGACAAAAAGAAATGTGGTACAACTAGAATAACTTGGTAGTGCTTTTCCACAACGGATAAACGAGAAAGGGAAATGAAGAACTAGACATCATTAACGCACAAAATGTTAAGCTAGACGTAGCGCCAATCGATCGAGAGTGTAACTACCGAATAGAGAATAAACTGTAAAGAAGGTGACACTTGGCTAGCTTATTTAGATTTAGATTTATTAATGTAGCTAATCCTTGACTGAACGTGTTGTCATGGCAACTGATTTGTCAGGTTAGCAGATGAATGTAACCTCAAATTATATATTTTTATTTTAATATTAAACTGAATACATGAATGTATAAATAATTCAAGCAAGTTTATTTATTTAGTCAATGTGTAATACTTTAAAAAAACGTTTAATTTATCAGTTTTTTCCAACATTAAAAATCTTGAAAAACCTCAAACTTTCCAGTTTGTACCAATTTAATAGCTTAGCTTTTCCTTTTTTTTTTTTTTAACAAAATTTTAATTATAAGTTATCTCCTGAGGGTAGAAAAAAATAATTTACTAAATCATTATTAACCGGAAGTAATTGACCGGAAGTCGGACAAATTATGTAATAAATCCGGTTTAAACCTAAAAATACTATAGTAAAAAAAATTATATTTAGTAGTTAATTATCTTTAAAAACGAATTTTAATAAAATTATATTGTGTGGTAATGTTATCTACTGGGGGGTTGGGAAAAAAAATAACTTATTACTTATTAACCGGATGTTTGAACGTAACAACCATACAATAGTAGTAATAAATTTATATTTAGAAGTTAATCAACTTTAAATAAAACTAAAAGTGATATTGTCTAGTAATGTTATCATTAAAGGTGGGGAAAAAAACATAATTTAAAACCCGGAAATAAACCGGAAGTGGCTCACCGGAAGTCAGACAAAATTTATATAATAAAGTCAGCTTGAACCTAAAAACAATACAATAGTAATAATACGGTGGATATTAAGGGGGGAGGTATCTCTTTATCTACTGTGTATACATTTAGGCATATTTAGTTTAATGTTAAATTAATTAAAAAGTTAACTCACGATATATATTTCTGAAAACAATATATAATATAATAAAATACAATACCAGTCTACTGGTGATCAATATCTAAACGTCCAATGTGCATAAACAATTTTTAGCGAGAATTATTCGCAAATTAATCTTTTAATTTACAATTTAAAAAATGTTAAATTGGGTTTAAACAGACTGGACGTGAGCGCTGTTGACGTCATCAGCTTTTGTTCGTTAAGCTTAGAAACATTAGCAATTAAATTCGACGGCTACATTTATTTACGGCTACACATCTATCTGATTAAATATATATATATGCATTTACTCCCGTGCTAAATCTCGCTGTAAAGTGAAGTCTACGTTACCCAGATGAAGAGGTTGTTACTGAGCTAGCAAAACACCAACTACCAAAACAAGTGCTCTCCCAACATCGCGTTTTTCTGCAAGACAAGCCTCTGTGTGTAGCATAATACTCTAATTATCCACAGGAAGACGTCGACTATCTAAAAACAAGTTTGTTAACAGATTTTTTTTTTTAATACACATATATCTCTCTCCTCCCCGGTAGAATCTTGCTGCCAGAGATTTTTTTTCTTCCCCTAACCATATTCGTCAAAATCCCACCCCTTACGCGATGATTGGTTGACTGTATTCGCTACTCGAATTATGATTGGAGAATCCATTTGTATTGGCGGGGCTATACAGATTACCAGCCTATCGCTGTTGAGAAGGCGGGGTTTTATGAATACGGGTAGGAAAGAAGGGTTGCCTAGTCACATCAGCTGATCGAGTTGTTTTTGTCTAAAGGTCGAAGGTGGGGCGTCGCAAGGTTTCTCGGGATATGTAGTCATTTTTACTGAGCTTGTTTAACAATTAAAAATATATATAACTTTTCATTTCATTAAAATTTTTTAACTTAACTTGGAATCGTGTCATATTTCAAAATAAATGTTTTGCAGCTTAGTAATTTTAACCAGAATGTTAAGATGGGAGACATTTGCATCCACGTACAACTCAGTTACCCAAAATGCAACGCGCTCAAAATTTGAAGGTCATGCTGCCATGTCTGTCCACCGATTTCTTTCTGCAAGGCTTATTGTTTGTTTATAAACTTAATCTTTGTGGTTGATGATGCAAAACCTCAGTAATTATAAATAGTAATATTTTTCAAATAGAGATATAGAAATAATAACACTAATTCGTTGTAGTTCTATAGGTTTTCTATCCAACATGGCTGAGAAGGAAGAGTTCAGAGACATCCATGGGAAAGCCATCAAACTGTCCTGCCAGGATTATTCTCCTTTCTGCAGAGAGTTCACCGTCAGCTCTGCTAAACTCTCTCTAGTCAGGGTGATGGTGATCACCTGCGGCGTCTGGCTGCTCGCGTATGCTGGGTTTTATCTCACACAGGTAACCAGGTGCACTTACACATGTTGTAGAGTACAGATGTTGGAGTAACTCTCATCATGGTTTAGTTACAGAGGAAAACAAGTTTCTCCATTTGTGACAGGATTTCCATCATTAAATATTTGTGAGTGCTGATATTAGACCGTAACGGCACTGGGAGGTTTAACTACACACGTCACTCTGTAATCGCAGGTGTTCTAGGGTTGTTAATTATACTAACTGTGAGTGAAACCAGGTCTGTACGGAATGTGAACTAGTCAGTAATCAGTCGGAATGGGAATTACCAGTTACCTTGTGATACGATATTATCACAATACCTCAGTGCTGAAAAACTAGCGTGATTTTATAAATATCCTGATTTCTCAGTATTAAATTTCCCCCCGATTTTGTTCCGATTTTAACCTTTAAAAAAGTTGAATCAGTATTTAAATGTGGCCTGTTTCTTATAAGAACAAGTTTTCTCGCTTTAAAAACCAAGCGCAGCATTAAAACAAGACAAACTAACTTCTAATACAAGAGTTTAACTTAAAATTCAAACAAACAAAAAAGCTACATTGTTACTGAGCAGCGTGAATCTCAGTCATCCGCCATAATTATTATTTCCAGACAAACTTGGCGATTAATTTACTCCAACTACACGGAATGAAAAACGTGTGAATAGTTCAGATTGCGCCACCTGTAGGATCATAGAGAAACAGCGACGTTTTACCTCCTCAAACACCTCCAAAGTCTCAAAACTCATTCACTGTGGTTTAGATGTGTGTATAATGAGTGGGTTTGAGACTAATTTGCTCACAGAGTTTGGAGAAAAAGGCAGATCAGAGGTTTCTGATGTTTGATAATGTAACGCCATTAAAATGCATTTCTGTTGCGTCGCTCGGGAAGCTTCTGCACTCGGGACAGAATTATTTCTGAATTATGTTTATTGTTAAAAATGTTTTTATTTATTATAAAAATCACAGATGGATAAGTTTTGGTGGAGAAAAATAATCGAATTGATTAATATTAAAAAATAAACCTCTTATTGATTGAGAGTTTGGACATAATGTAATGTTTTGAGCTGTTGCTATAGAAACATGGTGTACGTGTGTCCTAGAACTCGGCGGTTCTATCCAGTGCCATCTTCGTGACGTTATTAGGGATGCTGCTGCACGTTCACTTCGTCAAGGTGGACCACGAGGCGCTGCTGGTGGTCGGCTCGCTCGGCGTCCAGCTGTCCTCGGCGTACGCCTCGGGCCGCGAGAGCACCACCTTCATCGAGATGAGCAGGATCAAAGACATCGTCATCAACGAGGCCATCTACATGGTGAGGAAACCTCCGATCAGAACGGACATCTCGGCTCAAACCTGTCCTTTATTTCGCGAGGTGGGGTGTCGTTCAGAAGAACCGCCCCGGGTTGAGGGGGCGGAGCTAGACATACGAGTGTTGTAAACGTTTCTGATTGAGATTCCCATTTCTAATCTTTTTTACAATCTTATCACACAATAGTAAACATGTGTGACCTCGATTGGTCACGTTCATTATGATTGACAGGAGAGAGTGTGAGAGAGAGAGACAAGCCCCTCCTACCCTGAGAACTTTTATTAATGTTTTCTTTCTTTTCAGCAAAACATCATCTACTACCTGTGCATTTTGCTGAAGGATCCCGCGGAGCCCGACGGAGTCAGCAGCGTCGTGCCGCTTTTCCAGGTTTGTACTGGTTTCACTCACTGGTTCTGGTTCCTCAGGAGGAGGAGGAGGAGGAGGAGCTGGGATTAGTGATAAAGACCATGATGATTTAATAAAATTCATGAAGTATAAACAGCACAGGGTTTCAGCTTTTCAGCTTCTGATCAGCAGAAGGTTGCGAGTTCATATCCCGGCGCCTTCAGTCTGCCACGGGGTTTGTGTTCAGTTTTAGGAAAGTAATCACCCTCCATAAACAGCTGCATGTGATAAATTCTAATCTTAAGCCATTTCGAGCTGTATTTAGGCACAGAGAGCGAAAGTTTATGCACCCTAAGGTTTTACATTTAAACCTTTTTATTTCATAACCAAATTAAGTTTTTTCCCCCTGGTATCTAGTTTTGGCTAAAGATCTATCTGTTTCTTGGGTATTTGGGTTAAGACCCCAAAAAAATGGTAAAAACCTTCCCAAAAGTGTTAGACGACCCCCTTATCCAGAGCGACTTACATTGTTATCTCTTTATACCTGTACCTGAGCAGTTGAGAGTTAAGGGCCTTGCTCAGGGGCCCAACAGCGGTAGCTTGGTGGTGCTGGGGTTTGAACCTGCGACCACTGAACTACTCCTGCCCCGTCTTCTTACCCCGCAACACTGTGTAAAGATCAGTCTAATGATGGAAACTTCAAAGCTCTTTTGTAAGTCGCTCTGGATAACAGATTAAATGTTAATGTTCCACATCGTTCCTGTCATTTCTTTCCCACGCTCTGGTCATGTCCACAGTCTCTCCGTGTCCCTGAGTAAGACCTCGTCCGGTCGGCCAGTTGTATCCCAGGGGGTGCCAATACTTAATACTCAATCTGAGAAGCTTTAGTGGAAGCTTTAATAGACCTGGTCAAACTGCAGTGAGAGAGTGTCAAGTGAATAGAAAGACTTTTACTTTTACTGTAAATCAAATATGTGAATAAATAAAGCCAAAGTTCAAATTTCGTGATAAAACAATGATGACATTAAGCTCGAACTCTTATGATGTTTTATTTATTATTATTTTTTTAAATCATATACTACATCACTTCCCTCCTGATGGTTGTGATGTAATCGAGTCACTCGATGAGATGCTATAAGAGGGAATGTTAGCAGTTTGCGTTGTTCCGTCAGAGCTCGAAGCCGCAGCTGAGCTGCCTGATGCGAGTCTACAGGGGCTGTCAGGAGATCATCGGACAGACGCCATGACGACGACGCGTCTGATCAGGAGACGGACGTAGAAACGTCACCGCGTCTGGTCCTGCACCATGCCCCGAATATCTCTCTATCTCTCTCTCTCTCTCTCTCTGTCTCTCTCTTTCTCTCTCTGTCTTTCTTTCTCTCTCTCTGACTCTCTGTCTTTCACTCTCTCTCTCTTTCTCTCTCTTTGTCTTTCATTCTCTCTCTCTGACTCTCTCTTTCTCTCTCTCTGTCTCTCTCTGTCTTTCTTTCTCTCTGTCTCTCTCTGTCTCTCTCTCTGTCTTTCTTTCTCTCTGTCTCTCTCTCTCTGTCTCTCTCTGTCTCTCTCTCTGTCTTTCTTTCTCTCTGTCTCTCTCTCTGTCTTTCTTTCTCTCTCTCTGTCTCTGTCTTTCTTTGTCTCTGTCTCTCTCTCTGTCTCTCTCTCTGTCTTTCTTTCTTTCTCTCTGTCTCTCTTTCTCTCTGTTTCTCCGTCTCTCTCTCTCTCTGTCTCTCTCTCTCTCTCTCTCCTCGTGGTCTCTCTTCAGCAGAAAATCCCCCTAACAAAAGCACGTAAGAAAACGTCTGTCTGAGTCTCCACGTGAGCCGTGAGTGATTTAACTTTAACTTTGATTTAAAAAGAAAGAAAGAGCAACTGATCGAGGTTGCGACTCTTCATAGCTGCTAGAACAAGAAGAAATGAAATTAATAAACTTAAATTAATAACATATAAGAAAGAAAGAAAGAGGGAAATAAAAACTTTTATACCTCAGCACATACAGTAATCTGTGACTAATTATAATCATCCGCCATTTCAAGATGTATTTATACTTAAGAGCAAAAGTTTGTGCACCCTTACTTACCATTTAATGTCGCCTTTTTTAAAGAATTAACGTATCATTTGATAATAAAAAAAAAAAAATGATATTTATAGATGTGTGAATTTTTATCATAATTTTTTTTAGGTTGCCTGCTGTTTAGGTTTTTTTTTTTTTTTTGCTTTTAGGTCGTTTCTTTCATGCTTGTTTCATGAATTTCAAGCTTCTTTCTTTTCTCTTTTTACACTCGATGAATTTTATAAATCTTTTTCTTTAGCTCTGTGAAAAGAAAGTGGTTTTTTTCTGGTTAAATACTGTATGTTAGTGTTGTGTTTCAAGTCATTAAACACCATAATGAGTATATATAAATGCATACACTACCGCTCAAAAGTTTGGACACCCCTTCTAACTCCAATAATCTCTTCTGCAATAATCTCCTCTGGACAGTTGATATTGAGATGTATATCTGCTACTTCTGCTCTGTAAAGCTTCATAACGTGGAAGGTCTTCATGAAGGACAGTTTCATCATCATGGAGCTTGATGGGTTTTACAAACACACTCGACACAATACTGTTCTTGTACGAACTGTTCCAGAACAGCTGACCTTCATGTCTTAGAATAACAACTGACTGTTAGTGTTGTTACTTAATTGCCTAATTCCATATAGTTTTGAAATCCCCAGTATTGTTGTAGAATGTAGAAAATAAATCCCTCAACAAAAACAAAGAACTTTGCAAGTGATCACAAACTTTTGAGCGGTAGTGTAAATAAAAGATGTGCAAAAAAATGACATAATATTTATGCAACGCACTGTAACATAACCTAATTCAGAAAACACTACTGAATTATTTTTTTTATATTATTTTTATTTAAATTTTTTATTAACTTTGCTCAAGAGCTGTATTATGTGTGAAGTGTCTTCACTCGGAACCCAAGGGGGCGCCAATATATTTGTAAAAGAAATTGTATACATTTTTTTCTTTCACATTAACTAATAAAAATCTGGAATGTAAGATGCACGATGATGATGATGATGCACTATTATTAAACTGTGATTAACCAGATTTTTTAAATTGTTACTAGAAATCATAATTTTTGGGGGTTTTCTTTCTCTTTTGCTATTAGTAATAGTTTGAGAGAATTGTTACAGCTGAGAAATTAGGAGTTTGTACTTAAGGGTATTTTACACAGCAACATAATGTCATGCAATTTCTAAATGTGATAATTTTTTTTTTAATAAAATGTTTTTTGCCTGTCAACGCGTTTTTGTGTTTTTTATTTTTTGTACAGACGAAATCACTAACCTGACGTCACCACTAGGAGGAAACCACGAGCTGCTTTAATTCATAATTATGCAATCTACAATATTTTGATAAACTATAACACATCATAATATATATTATTTTATAAACTTGATTATAATTTTGATATTATTAATAAACTTATAATTGTTAATATTTTAATCATATTAGTTTAATATTTTTATGTTGTTAAAACTGGAAATGAAGGAAAAATATCAGTATTGCGGACTAGGAAAAATTCTAAAATGTATATTAATGAAAGAAAAAAAACACACACACACGAGCAACCAATTACAACAAGATATGACCATCATACACGCATTAAATTATTTGTCTAGAACATTATTTGAAAGTATAAAAAAAACCTATAATTTATGGTGAAAACTTAAAAGAGCATAAGATCACAGAATTGTCAGAAGTGTATCGGTTCTAAGCTCAGTGTGTGAAGTGCTGACTGTGTAGAGATTTAAATGCGTTATCCGAGTGCAGACTGTAAGTGTATCTGCCTCACAGGCTCGGGTTGCGTAACACTGAGGACTCGGTGTGAGTTCGGCTCATTGTTCTCGGCTTTAGATAATCAGTTACTCGACTTGTCACAGTATGGAAGCTGACGGGAATCCCGGTGGTCTTTCCTGCGCCCTCACTATTGTTGTGTGTCGCCCGAGGGATCGTGCAAATCTTCATCACCGCTCTGTTCCCGTGTTTCATTGTGCCGGGTCTATTGTTAGGAAAAGTGCTTTGAGTTTAAAGGATTTCAGACACTCTTTATCTCATTCAGTCCAGCAGGAGAAATCATAATCATCATTTACAGTTTGGTCTTTTACCTCTTTGGCTTTCTTCTTCTTCTTCATCATCATCATCTTTAAAAAAAAATAAATAAATAAAGGCCTGATTGTCTTTGGATCTTGTTGATGGATCACGTGTTACCTTTTGCAGACTTTTCTTGGCCGGGAGCTTCAAACTCTTGATGTTTGCAATCTGATTGGCCGTCTGCGTTCCTGTGCGCTGGCTTCTGCTGGTTTCAACAAGATTTTAATCACAGTTTATTTTGTCCCCCTCCAGAGCGTAGCATCGTCACCAGACTAAATTCCTCTGAACAACAAAAAAAAAGTTTGAAGTCATTTTAAAGGAATTTTGCATTTTTTGCTCGTGTAATGTTTAAAGACGTCTGTGATTAGTCGCCTGCCTTGTCAATCAAAAAGAAATCAACAGTTATGATAAGCAACTTAAAAAATAGTCAGGATTGAAATAAACAATAATGAGACAGGATTTAATTAGGTTATAATGATTTAATTAGTTTTGTGGTATGTGGCCTTAATCAGGCTGTTATACCCGAGGAAGATGGTGTGTGTGTGTGTGTGTGTTAACTGATTCATATAGGGCTCGTGTTTAAACCCATTTTAAGTAAGTAATTGATGAATTACTACAATTTAATAAGGTTGGTACTGAGTATTACATCATTTATTACAAGTCAAAGCGGGACTTTTGATTGTGCAGAATAACAGAACACGGTTATAAGAGTAAAAACTTCTCCATATAATCCTCTGCTACACTAATGCACTTATCCCAGTGTTTCACTAGCGCTTGGACACCATCAAGGTAGAAAGTTTTCTCATGATCGGACTGCGTGTCTGATTCACATCTAAAACACTGGCCTCCCAAGAACTCCTTTGATGTTTGTCCAAACCGACTTGTACAGACTTCATGACCTGAGGTTTGCACCCTTCTTTTAGTCTCATCACCGTACTGTGCTTGAATGTCAATCGCTTTTACGCCTTCATTCGCCACAATCCCGGCTTGACTTCATGGTTATAAGCAGTAACTGTTATTGTGGCTGCTGTTAAAAAGCACTGACACTGGAGACTCCTTCCAAAAACAAATTCAAATCAATACTTTTCTCTTTACAGAAAACTTCATCTGTCTGTATAACACGTCTCTGTGATCGAGCTGTTACTATAGAAACCATACCGTGGTTGGGGTACAGATAGTCTATGGGGTATCATGAAGAGGAAGATGCGAGACACCAGACTCAACAATTCAGAAGAGCTGAAGGCGGCAACCTGGTCTTCCATGACACTGATCGCCTCAATGCCACGCCCCATTTCTGCAGTAATTCATGCCAAGGGAGCCCCGACCGGGGACAGTGCTGTACGTGTTCATACTTTTCGGTAGTCCGACATTTTTTTTCTTTGTATGGATGTTAAGTAACATTCAGATTTTCTTAAAGAGTGAATTCTGGAAAAATGAAAATGAAAAGAAATAATCTCTTGAAATATCTCAGTCTGTCTGTAATGAACCTATATAATATACATGTTTCACGTTCCTGAATCGAATTACTGAAATAAATCAACTTTTTTATGATATTCCTATTTATTGACATCAACCTGTATTATATAGAAAAAGAATTTTCCGACCAACCAGAATCCAGGATTATTCAGCACTGTGGTAAGTACTTGCATTGATGCTTGTACCACTTGACTCGACACGTGTTTGAGGTCAGAGGTCGGAAGGGGAGAAGAAGCGTCCGTGATACCGATATCACCTGCTTTGTGTAGAACAGCTGGTGTCGGGTTCAGACACTTAGGAAGAGGTTTAGGTGAGCTGTGTATGGAGTGTGTGGTGATTTTAATTACTCATTAATACTAAAAGGATTTAATGACTAAATTAAAAACAAAGTATCGTGAAAGAATTTACAGAAGGTTTGTTAGTACTAGACGCCAAGTTTGCCATTGAAAATGAGATATACTGTTCAGTGTTATAAATAAATATTAATGCATATGATCGAGGCGTGACTTAAAGATAATTAATCATACAATTACATTGTTATAGATATTTACTGACAGTTTATTAAGTGGCTCTGTAACTACAGGATGATATTCAGGACTGGAAACAAATGTGTCACTGTTTTTAATAGACGTTATTTCATCCAATTACATCATGACTTTTATTTCAGTTTGGTAAACAAGAATCAAATCTCTTTACTTAATACCTCGACCTGGTTCGTTAGTCTTAAAATCAAGCTTTGAAATGTATGAAAGCTTGAGAAGTGTTTCATCTTAACATTACATTCCATATTATTTGGAGAATTTTGCACCAAGTCAGATTAAATAAAAGTCCAGGTCAGAGACTTAATTATAGGAATAAATGTTACATCATTAGTAATAAATCATCAGTTATTAATTATAGTAAAAGAGCCCGGAGTTCGCTGGTGGCCCTGTAGGAGAAGTGTGCGGGCATTAGTGGCTCAAACCCGAACCACTGGATACAGATGTTATTAATAATAACACTTATTAATAATAACATCTTGTGAGCAATAAGCGCCTATAAAGTATATTAGGTTTAATAAAGTAAAGCCATGATCATCACTTTATAACTTTTAACTGATTAACTATTTCCTTTTTTAAAACTTTATAACTTTAGAGGATTTAATTGAATCAATTCCTTAACGTCGTTGTGTTTAAAAGCCTCTCTGTACAGGTCTAGTCCATCTCACTGTTCAAAAAACGCAGACTAGCAGTCATTAAGATCAATTAACGATAAGCGAACTCGGTATAAACTCGGTATCAACAACAAATCCCAACACGACAATCACTCGATTTGATTTGAACTCAAACGGAGCAGATACAGTAACGTCATCATGAAGAAGTTATTCCAGTTGTTTTGGGTGGAAATTGGAAATCATGGTGTATGGGGTGCCATTAATTTTGAAACCGACCACCTTACATATATTCTTTTTATTTACAAGCATGCAAAATTAAAAATAACTGAAACAGGATTCAGCGGTTTCTCAGATGTACTTTCTTGTGGGGTCTATTCCAAAAGTTTTGGCACCCTCCATCAAAATGCGCACCTGAAACATTCAAGAATTTTCATTTGTCACATACATGGTTGTACAAGTACAACAGTAGTGAAATGCAGTGCAGCCAACTCCAGACTGTGCAAAAAAAAAAAAAAAGGATGTATGTATATTAAAAATTAAACATAAAAATAAGATTAAGGAGACACTTTTATATACAATATAATATAGATGTAAAATTATCAAGTTTAATATTATAAAGATGGAACCAGCAGAACCTCTGCATATGAACGCTCTCCCTCACAAATGTTCGCTTTTCTATGCAAGAAGTTTATATCGAAGCATTTTCAGCATACGAATGAACCGAACTGAACGCTGGATACAACTTGTTTGCGTCAGTGGAAAGCCGAGCGAAGTGAGTTCTTTTGTGTTTTTTACGCATTTCTTTTTGTAATATCGGTCATATTTTTGGGTGGCTGGAACGGATTATCTGCGTTCACATTATTTCTAATGGGAAACTTCGCATCGCAATACTGTAGGGATTTTGACTTTAAGGACTCGCCTCCAGAAGGGATTAAATTCATATGATAGTGATGATGAATTACATTGATGTACACATCCTCATCAAATTTAAAATTCCATATGAACTGCACATGTTTATCCTCAGGACGCACTGATTGGTTTAATTGTGCTGCTGTGGGCGTGGCCACGCTGTATCATTAATAGATCATGTAAAGTCCCTAAGTTACATAACTTACCAGGAAGCATTGCTGCCCTTTGACACGTCTTTCAGCTGGATTTTACACTCGGTTAGTTTTCGTTTCGGAATGAGAAAAAGAACAAACACTTCATGGAGAGCCTTTACGTACAAGATATAAAGTGATCTCGATTTATACAAGATGTGGATTCACACAGCAGATACAGTACAGTACAGTATATTCTCTGGGGTTATTATGGGCTGTGGTCGTTTTCAGCTCCATGACGATATCAGACTAAAATCCCAGACATACTGTCATAATAAGTGCATTCATCACCACACCTGTCATAAAAACTAATCCCGTCCGAATGGGGCTCATGACACTTACAGATCTGTGTGAAACCAATCCAGCAGCTCGAGGCTCGTTACTGGCCTTGTGCACACTTATGTAAAGACGGAGTGACTTTTCAGGTTTGTCTGCGCTGAAGAAAAGAAAAAAAAAAAGAAAGAGAAACAACATGCATGCATGCACACATGCACACACGCATTCACGTGGACACACGCACACTTGCGCTCGTGTCGTATTGTTTTCACTCCCAGACCCCAGCTTACGTGGCGTGTTACTCTCGACAGTGATTAAGAGCCGGCGCAGTTGTTCCTCGTGCTCGCCCTTGAAACATGTCCAGGCAAGAATAGTCTGAAAGGTCAGAGGTCAGGGAGCGTTTTCGAATCCTGGTTCCCATGTGGCTTTGCGTGGCGACCCTCTCCCAGACCATTTGTGTTGTTTTGTTTTTTTTGTTTTTTTTTGCGATGAAGATCTCTGTTAGATGTAGATTCTGAGAAAACGACCAGAGGGGAGAAATTTCACAGGACGGTGGTGCGTTGGCCTGCTGTGAGGAGTCCACCGACAGGATAATCATCTCCAGCGGAGGTGTGAAGAGCCCAGGAACTGCAGGGAACGGGGTGTAGGGTTGTGACACCTTTCCAGCCCTTTGTGAATTCTCCCTCTCTCTCTCTCGCACACACACACATCCTCATGTTACTGCTCTTGGACTTTCCCGGACTAATCGCTCCAGTGTAACCGTCACCGTGAGCTTATTTAGCATCCCGATAAACTCTCTCATGTTTACATACTACAGGCAAATGAAGGATGGGTGAAAGTACACACACACACTGTTCTGAAGGTGTATGTGTAAACAGTTGTGTGTGTGTGTGTGTGTGTGTGTGTGTGTGTGTATGGATATGCAAAGGTCATGTTTGTGTACACGTAAACTTATTTTTAAGGTGGCAAATGTTTCCAATTTGAATGGGAATTTCCAGGAAGGAATCAAGATACCCGGGAAACACGACCAAAAAACAAATTATTGCAAATAAGAGGGAAAAAAATGTTTCTGTAGGGACGTGTTTACAAAAAAATAATAAAAAAAATGCAGGGAAGGAGTCTCCAGTGTCAGTGCTATAGCTTTATATAACGGTTAGGTTTTTCTGACATCAGGACAGAGAGAGAGGGAGGGGGGGGAGGGGCTGGTGTTATTAAATAAAAAAAAAATTTGTAATTGTAGGTACAGTGTGTTGCAAAAGTATTTATACCCCTTGAACTTGTTTTTCAGATTTTGTCACGTTAAAACCACAAATATAAATTAATTTGTTTTTAAGGGGTATCAGAGTAAAGGAATACAAAAGAACGCCACATTTTTTTGGAAATCATAAAACATATATTATTTGAAAACCATTTATCATTTTTCTTCCACTTCACAATGATGTTTTGGTCAGTCACATAAAATCCCGGTAAAACAGTGTAAGAGGAATAAAACACTTCAGGACATGATGATCTACAGTATAAATAAAGCCGAGTGTTGCTCATGAGACTTCATTAGATTAGATATGTTAATTAGATGATACCGAGCGGTCAGAGGTTTTGGACCGAGCCGTGTGACGTGGATCAGTTTAGCCTGTGGG
>JAQMYJ010000020.1:18105096-18124776 GCA_030014305.1 Clarias laeviceps
TTTCCGTTTTGTTAATTTGGTTTTGAATTTGTTATTTTGTTTTCAGTTTTGCATTTGTTTTGCACTTCAGGGCCACCCTGTATATATATATGTGTGTGTGTGTGTGTGTGTGTGTGTGTTTAATGGGGAGGCATCGGACTTCAAACTGTGTACATTTTCGTCTTGTTTTGCATCTGAGCAGTGGAGGGTTAAGGGCCTTGTTCAAAGGCCCTAAAGTGGCAACTTGGTGGTCGTGGGGTTTGAACCTGGGATCTTTCTTTAAAATGAAATAAATCTCAGTTGAACATATCGCCTATTTTGGAGGCAGTATGATGATATGGATACGTCACTGTATACTGCATAATCCTCAACTCTATACATGTTTATAAAAAAAACAGCAAAACTTAAAAACATAAGCTTTAAGGGCTACTGTGATGTTTTCCATCCATCCATCCATCTAGGAACCTCTGTAGTCCAACTAGGGTCCATGGAGGTCAGTGGTGACCGTTGTATTTATTCGCATTTGTAAAACCGTTATAGGACCTGCAGTCAACACTCAAACACTATGGCCAATTTGGGAACGCCAATTAGTCTAATCTGCAGGTCTTTGGACTGTGGGAGGAAACTGGAGAACCTGGAGGGAACCCACCCAGCACGGGGAGAGACCATGCAAACTCCATGCACGCAGACGTGACACAGGAATCGAACCCAGGACCTGGAGGTGCGACGCCACAGTGCTTGTAATATATACTGAAGAAAAGATTTTCTACAAATGCTGCAGAAAGCTTTATATGTTTTTTTGTTTGTTTTAACATATACAGTAAATATTTGTCATGTTAAAGAAAGACACGCGCACGTGATATCAGTTTTACTTCATTTTATTACAACATCTCATCAAACACTGTTCAGACATCCATACAGGAATAATAATTAAAAAAAAAAGTGATTAAATGGATGAATAAATCAGTGAGTGCCAGAATGTCATGCAAATTGTGTGTGTGTGTGTGAGTCAGTGTGTTTAAGTGAAAAATCACAAGTCCTTCTTGCCTTTACGGCATTAACCCTGACTGTTTAAAATAAACAGCATTATATATATATATATATATATAAAATTGTCTTCCACAAGAAGCATAAGATTTAGTGTTTTAGCAAAAAAAACAACATTATTTTACATTATCACATCGTATCGTATCATATGTACACAGGCACTGGAGTCCACGAATCGATGCTGTATCTCAGAGATAACGAGTGCGAACCAAACCGGAGATCCATAACAGGGCACGTTTCTTTCAACCCGCAAATCCGTAAACTTCGGAGTGAGTCTCGAGTCTATCCTCAAGATCTGAACCTCTCCGTGATGGACAAGAACTCCCCCGTGGGTTCGAGGTGCATTTGCAACACAATGGCGACGCTGGAGATGCTGCTTGGCTGAACAAACTCAATCCCGTGCTCGTGAAGTCGCCTCTTAATTGTTCAAAGGGAGGCGTCGGGTCATCTCTCGCATATGAAAAGTCTCGTCTGACAACGTGACGCTGAAGACAAAGCGAGCCTGGGTTTAACCCTTTCAGCTCCTCGCGCCGGGCCGCAAGCTCTCGAACCCTCACACAGGATGCGCTCACACACTCGTCATTTACACACTAGAGGTCGTCGCCATGATGTTTATTAAATCTCAGTGCTTGTCTTGATTTACTTCTGTTTTTTTTTTTTGTCTGCAGTTCAATCCACGTTAATGCTTTTGCTCTAATCCGCGATTGTAATTGTTCGTATGAAGGTAAGGAGTCTCCAGTGTCAGTGCTGTATAATGACATTTTAACATCTTTAGGTGTTTTGTTTCTTTTCTACAATGACATTTTTTCATCTTAAAAAAAGACACACACTTGTTTATCAGACAAACTTTCGGCTGAAACCCCGACCCTGTTTTGTTCTTGTGTTTGCTGAGGTACAAGTGGAATAAATCACTAACCCCAGCAAGTGCTGTTATAGGAAACTAATCACTTCCCCGCTCGGCTCTGTTTGTTTGTTTTGTTTGCGCGCGCTCGTTATCTCTCGTCTCACATGACGCGACGTCATGACGTAACGATTCCAGAACAGTTTTGCAATCCAGCGCTCCGAGCTTTGTCCCCCGGAAAAACAGGCAATAAATAATAAATTCCACCACAGTGCACGGTTTGACCCACGGGATCAGATGAAGCAAAAGAATTTTTTCCAGCTGCATTTGGAAAAAGCTTTAGCGCGCCTGTCCGACAGTCTCATCTTCTTGGCCTTCCTGGCCTTGTGTTTGATGGCTGCGAAAATGGCGGCGTCGAAGGCCTCCTTCAGGTTCTTCTGCGTCAGAGCCGAGCACTCCACGTACTCTGTGGCCCGGATCTTCTCGGCCAGGCTCCGAGCCCGGGAACTGAGCACGGGCTTCACCTTGTACCGGTCCAAGTCTATCAGCACGTTGACGTCCAGCAGGAGGTCCGACTGAGTCCCGACCAAAATGATGGGAGACGTCGGGTTGCACGAGCGGATCTCCGGGATCCATTTCTTCGTGATGTTCTGGAAGGACGTCGGGTTGACGACGCTGAAGCAAAGCAGGAAGACGTCCGTGTGGGCGTAGGACAGTGACCGGAAGCCGTCGAACTCCTCCTGAAACGTCGGAGAGAGGCAGAGATAAGAACTCAACGCATTCCTTCACACATCGCTCATGCCGCGGTTTAATGTTCTTACCTGACGTGTCTCTCAGTGAGAGGAGTTTTTGTGGATAATAATCACAAATAGATTCACAGAAAGGAAGTTTCAGTTCGTTCTGTTTCACTCCGCTCATGTCAAATCTCTACTGATCATCTCTGAGCGACACGTCATGTAAGAATCTTACAAACGTTTCCTGTATGAGTGCCACACACATCCCTGTGATTACACAACTCTTTGCTTTCTATTATACAGACAAATCAAGAACAGACTCAAAGAAATTGTATTTAATATCTATGTGTCATGTTTAATCGTACCTGAGCATTTATATTAATTTCATTTTTACTACTGGATTCCACATTCAGAATATTAAGCCATTAAAGTTTGTTACATGTTAAATAATAACTACTGTAATATTTTTTTTTTTTTTTTTTACTGTGGTATATATCCTTTTTAATATAGTTTTTTTCCATCTGGATTAAATAAATGATATACCATTTATAAAATAAATAAATGTAGCCTATAATCATATAATATAGAATTACATAAAGTCATAAAGCTGTATATATAAGAAACTGACATGAATATTGTGTAATTTGGTTTTCTACCTTGATAAATTAGTAAAATTTAAACTTTTATTAAAATTTTATTTTAAGAATGAATATATAAAAAATACTAATTTATTAAAAATAAATAATGATTAAACAGTACCTATATATAAATAATGTAAATATTATAATTATAAAATGTTTACAAAATGCATACATACTGTATATAAATTATTGCACTACACAATTACAGCTAAATACTTAAATAATTTTAAGAAATTATAAAAATAAAAAAAATTGTTAATAAACATAAATAAATAAAAGATAGGCTATAAAATGAAATAAGTTCAATTATTATTATTATTTTTAAATTACATTAAAATATAATAATTAAAATGTAATTATAAATAATACTAATAATTGGGTAGATAAATAATTACAGTTTAATAGAAAGCTAAATACAGTAAAATATATAATTTTCTTATTATTGTGCATACTTTCCTGTCTTTTTTTTTTTTACTTTGATTTTTAAATACAGAGTAAATCTTGGGTAATAAATGATAATAGATGTAATAATTATTTATTATTATAGATTACTCTGTATAACAGAACAAATGATGTGCTGTAGGTTGACCAGATGTTAGCTTTGGGTTTAAATCTCTTTAGACTTAAAGAGGAACACAAAGAGAGTGTAGTGTACTTTAACCCAGTACAGGGTTCTGTCTCACCTGGCCAGCTGTGTCCATCAACTGGATCCGGACAGGAGCTCCGTTAACCTGGACTTGTCCTGAAGAACATATACATAATAATAATAATAATAAAGGTTAATAGTTAATACAGGATATGGAGCAGTGGAGTTGATGATGTCCATATGACGTCATCAGTGAGTTTAAATAAATATAGTTTTAAAAGGTGTGCAGGAGATTATTATTGTTGTTGTTGTTGTTGTTGTTTACCTGCGAACACGTCGAAGGCGGTCTGTTTGTAGTCAGTGGGGTATCCGTTATTGGTGTAGCTGATGATCATGCTGGTTTTGCCCACAGCTCCGTCTCCCACCAGCATGCAGCTGATCGCCGGCTCCGGGTCCGAGTCGGGCGCGTGCTCGTGCTCGTGCGCCTGCTCCATGCACAGCGGAGGAACGCGCGCCTCTGGGTAGGAATAATCCATTTGGGGTGGCATGTCCAACCCCTGGGCTCTGATCAATCCCCCTCTGGAAGACCACTGAAGCTCTGGCAGAGTGAGTAGAGTGGTCACCGCATTAGTCCTAAAGCTCACACACTCCTCTTACACACACACACACACTCTCTCTACAGACACTGAGCTCACACACAAGTGGAAGTTCCTTACTACTCCAGGACTCATTTGCATCGCCACGCCCACCGCCCCTATTTAACGACGTCACTGTTTTTTGGTTTTCTTTTACTTTTGCTACTGTATTATTAATACTGTATTTTTTTTAATGAAAAAAAAAAACCCACATTATTTATATATTTATACATTTTATAATGCATTTAGTTCATCAGAGAAGCCTGTAGACACTGTTTCATCATTGTTTCTTTGATTTAAAAGAGTTTGATGACTTGGCACGTGTAAATCTATATTTAAGTGTGTACATACAAAAAGATAAAAAGATAGAATACTTTATTACTTCTTTATTAATTAATTATAATTGACTTTTCTTTCTTTTTTTCTTCATTTTTTTCAAATCAAATCAAATTTTAATTTTGCAATAAATTATTTTAATCTCTATAATATTATCAGTTGTAGAATGTCTAAAAAAAACGTTTTAATCAGTATTTTATTTGTCAACAACAACTTTGGGAAAGAATTGTTTGAGGAAAAAGTCTTGAAGCATTTATACATAATAAGAGGAGATGTAAAGAAGATAACATGTCTCTTGGGGGGGGGGTTATCATAAGACCTTTCAAAATGCCTTCATCCTATTTACTAATTTGTTTACTGTATATGTTTATTTATTTGTTCACTCTAGTATACAAGGTTTAAGCTTTTCTTCGAATAAGCCGCTGGCGACATCTCGTGGTCGGTACCCGAACTGCACGTTCTTCATTCGAATCACATGATGTCGTGATCACGTGACCAGAGGCCACCTCTGCCCTGATACACACAGGGACAGACTCGTGGAGGTTTTGCGCTTATAAAAGCTTTAATTTGGGTTTTATTTCCGTCCTCGTTGTCTCATGGTTTTATATTCTTATTCGAGTGTTGTTCCGATGGTCTGAAAGGCCTGAAGCCGCGGAGCTGCTGTTATTTAGCCGGGTGTTAGCTGAGGCTAGCTGGCTGTGCTGTGGAGCTGAAGGCCGGAAGTCATGCAGATGGAGTCAAACTGATTTCTGTGATTAGTTCAGTATTAAAGGTAACCATGGCGACTATTCTGGATGACTATGAGGACTCTCAGATGATCAGACACCCGACTCAGCCCAGGCGTCTTCCTGCGGCCGGTATGATCGGGATAACACACTCAGGTACACACAGGGTGTTTACACCACATGACCTGTCATAAATACTACACATAGGGTGGGGGATCAATTCAGTTATTCATCACGATTCTTTTCTCTGGTGATTCGTCTATCACCACTAAATATATTTATTAAAATATATACTGAATCGGTTTCTATTTGAAGTAGTAATATGTTGCAGTTCATCTATAATCCTACAGATGGCGCTCTAAACTATTCACACATTTTCAGGCACAACAGCGCCCTCGTGTGGTAGGAAGTAAGTTAGTTTAGAATTGTAACAAAATCTTTAAAAAAAAATAATAATAAAACTAAATGTAAAGTCGTGACATTATTGTTTCAGATGATCCCTTGTGATTCCCATCCCCTCTAAATACATTATAATATATAAGTAGGTGTATCTCTCTATAGGCGTGTGAGTAAATAAATGGATGAATATAGAAGATATATTGTTCTTATCCTCCCTTGTTGGATTAAAAATAAATCGTATAGTGGTCAGCACTGTCGCAACGCACCTCCAGGGTGCGGGTTCGATTCCCGCCTGGCGTAGGCCTGCAATCCTGTGGAGAGTGAGAATTATAATATTTACATCCACACATTTTCACTGCTGGGTTAAATTAATAAAGAGTTTTAATAGTAATAAGTACTAATTATATGTTAGGACACCTAAAAAACTGTAAGCATATACATCACTGTAAATACACAGAGTCAGCCAAAAGAATTTATACACATTGCTGGAAAAGAAAAATAGTATGATGTATGTTATTACATGAATAGAAAATTAATAAGGATATCATATTATTATCATCTATATCAATATATAACATATTGCAATAAATTTAGTATCAATACTTATTTATACAAGTTTTTCCTTTTCTGAAGTGTTAGAATAATAACTCGGATATGTTACGTATAAATAACACATTTTATAAATCATAATATAAAGTAGTTTTATATATATATAATCTCTTTGGGCATTTCTGCTGTAATAAATACGTTATAATTTAATACATCTCCAATAATCTGTGGTTTAACAAATAAATGATAAAATATATAAAATATATCAAATATATTGTATTTAAATATATTGTATAAAAAAAATAAACTGATGCAGTCAGGTATCAGGTGTAGGAGACACGGTTTTGTTTCAGCATCAGTAAGATTTAAGTTCGCTCGCTTATTATTTAAATAAAGACATTAAATGTCATTAAATACTACAGGGTGGATCTGTGTGTGTGTGTGTGTGTGTGTGTGTGTGTGTGTGTGTGTGTGTGTGTGTTTTTTTTTATGGAATAAGAGCGTGTGTCATTGTGACCAGGATTGAGACCTGCAGCACTTCCTGCTTCCTGTACTGGAGGGCTGTTGATCAGCACTGGTGTGAATGGGAGCAGAGTGGTCAGGATCACACGGCTCTGTTGTCTGACCCGGTCTGATTAATGAGCTCTGTAATGGAGTGAATGTGTGTAAATCAGCATCTCTGTCTGGAGCGAGTGAAATAAAAGGAGCCGTGTGATGTGTTCATTAACAGCTCATTAGTGTGAGTGTATAGTCGGGGTCGTTACAGACGTTACAGACCAGGCGTTTGTGCAAGTTAATCTGCAGCCTTAACCTTTCACACAGGTTTATGTTTTGCTTGAATGTGACGACGTGTTAAAGAAACTTCCCTTAGTTTATTTATTTATTCATTCATTCAATTTGTTTGTTTTATTTATTCATTGCTTCCTTCTTTCATTTATTTATTTATTTAGGGTTGAGTTCATATATATATATATATATATATATATATATATATAATTTCATAAAGTTTATTAATTTACTTACTTATTTATTCACTTTATTCATGTTTTTATTCGTTAATACTTTTAGTCATACACTTTTTGTTTGTTTGTCCTTTGTCATTCATTCATTTATTTTAAGTTGGGATTTGTTTAAAAACTGCAAATGTTTAATAATAATAATTCTCAGTAAGAAGCTCCACCTTCACAGCTTTGCGCCTTACAGAAAAAACTCCAAACTGTTTATAAACTTTATTGTACTACAGATTAGAGATTATTAAAATACAGCTGCTGTAGAAACAAAACCACACACACACACACACCTCTTTCTCTCCTGAAACAGAGTCAGAGGTTTTCTCTACGTGTAATATTTACTGAGGAAGCGGCGAGGACAGAAGGAGTCTCCAGTGTTAATGTTTTCCAGTGATGTGACTTAACGATCCGTATTGATTTTTAACTTGTACTGACTATTAGAGAGCAGAATTTTGACGCTGCTTTGAACCGTACGGCTGTTTATCGCCGCTGTAGCGTTTCCGTCATCTGTTACAGAATTAAATCTAATTATAAAGTGTGTGGTGGTGGTGGTGTGTTCTTTAATAATAATAATAAAAAAGAAATTACTGATGGAAACCTGCTGTGGTGTGAGAGAAGTCAAACACATCTCGACATTTATTAGATACCCAGAACGACACACCCTGATTTATTATAATAATATATTTTTAATCAGATTTTTTTATTATATATATTATTTAATATATTTTTATTTTTAAAATACTTTTTTTAAATTATAATTTACTTAATTATATTTAGTTTTGTGTCATTTATATTAATTATACTAATAATCTATCAATAATTATATGAATTATAATATTATTTTATCCTGTTTTTAATCTTATAATTTTTAAAGTGTTAAAATGATGATAATGTTTTTTGTGACACTTTGATGCAGAATATAAGCCGAATACGTCTCTAAACCCATCTGTTCTTTCCTCTCGTGTCCTGCAGGTTTCGTGAACTTGAGGCTGGAGGAAGAAAAGCCGATCTTCAACAAGCAGAGGATCGATTTCTCGCCGCCTGAAAGGATCAATCAATTGGCTGTGTGCAACAATCAGCTGTGCATGAGTCTTGGGAAGGACACTCTGCTCAGGTAACATCACACCACTTACATTTCCAGGAATGTGACGAGCATTGACAGTGATTGGATTAGCTCTCGGATCAGACTCGATCGTCGCGTGTGATCTGACATCATCGGCGCTAACGATTTCAAACAATTTAATTTGAATGTGTTAAAAACAAAAAAAAAAAGAAAAGCTTTGATGTGCAGTTAGTGAAGTGACGGCGGTGTGTTTGATGCAGGATCGATCTGGGGAAACCGGATCAGCTGAACCAGATCGAGTTGGGAAGGAAAGACGACGGTAAAGTGCACAAACTCTTCCTGGACCCGACAGGTAACTGTTCCTCCTCTCCAAGTGGTTTACTTGTGTTAGATTTTAAAATAATGGAGTGTGGGTCAGGTAGGGGTCATCCCTATGTTCACAGAGTCCTAAGGTCCCCTGATTTATACCTCACATAATGTAAGTGTGACAAAGGACCCCAATGTTCCCCTGGTCTATATAACACGTAAAGGAAAACTAAAAATCATGTTCTCTGGCTCTCTAGTGATGAAATATATGAGGAAATTTTCTTCAGAGACCTTCAAAACTACAGAAAGGAATGAAGAGTTTTTAATTCTGTTTAAAAAGTTTAAAAACCTTGTTCCAATAAAATAAATTGGATAATCTTTAGAAAATAGGTCACACTTGCCTCAAAGTAAGAATACGAGAGAAACAGAATAAAAGGTTGGTGTGTGTGTGTGTGTGTGTGTGTTATGTGAAAAATTAACTAGGGAACATAGGGCCCTGGGAACATGATTTAGTTCATACATATCTTTATTTATTTTATTGTTAAATACTGGATGAACAAGAAAAAAATAATCTTATAATACCTGCAGATGAATTTCATGCAGATGAAACCTGTTTAAAATCAATAATATTTAACTATTCACTTTTCTTTTAGCTCTGCTTTAATATTTTTTGGAATAATGATGATAAAACAATGTGTGTAAAAAGGCTCCTGTTTATATTTTTGTATATATATTTTTAGAGAAAAACATATGGATTTCATAGATATTTATTTTATAATAATGATAATAATAATAATAATAATAATACAATAATAATGATAATAATATAGTTATTATATATAAAGTGGTATAAAATAGAGAGCATAAAGTTGACAAAATTAAAGACAATATTTTGAGAAACTTGTTATTCTGTAAACTAAGACATACCAAGGTTTCTCTCATCTATTGAAACCATCATGTTTTCTGCCCTAATTTTCATGATGCTGATAAACAGTATTATTATTTTTTTTATAAATTTTCCCAAACATTCTCAAGCGTTGTCTAAAACATCATTTCCCAAAGTGTCAATTTAAATGAGAAATTAAAAAAGTAACTAGAACTAAGAAAACAAAGCAAAGTGAGATTTAAAATGTGATTTTCTTAATTTTTCATCTCGAGAGATTCAATGGTTGTTTGGGCTGCAGAAAATGTTCACATTTCAAACTGGACTGCAGCCTTAATAAGTTTGTGAATGGCTGGTCTAAAATATTTCTGTAAAACTGCTTCCAATCACTAGGTTGTGTTTAAGTATGAAAAAAGTTAATGATGCTGAATAAACTAGTTGTAATGTATTATTATTATTATTATTATTATTATTATTATTATTCATTTGGGGACACCCAACCAATCCAAAGCATTTCTTGTGCTGCAGGATCTCACTTGGTGATCAGTCTGACCACAAGCGAGTGCGTCTACTTGAACAGAAACACGCAGAAGGTCCGCAGCCTCTCCCGGTGGAGGGGACACTTAATAGAGAGCGTGGGCTGGAACAAGATTCTAGGCAACGAAACAAACACTGGCCCGATTCTTGTCGGAACCAGCCAAGGCATCATTTTCGAGGCAGAAATCTCAGCTTCTGAGGGTTCCCTTTTCAACACCAACCCGGACCAGTACTTCAGACAGGTCCATTCCTTGGAAGAGGACGGAAACCCAGCGCCAGTCTGCTGCCTCGAGGTAGAGCGCGGGATAGAGTCAAAGTACTTGATTATCGCCACCACTCGCAAACGCCTCTTCCAGTTCGTCGGCAAGTTGGCCGAGGGTTCTGAGCAGCAAGGCTTCAGCTCGATCTTTTCTCAGAATCAGGATCTCTGCCCAAGCTTTCAGGAGTTTCCCGTTAACATGGGCTACAGCGAGATCGGCTTCTACACCTGCAAACTCCGTTCAAGCCCTAACTCCTTCGCCTGGATGATGGGAAACGGGGTTTATTACGGCAACTTGGACTACTCGCGGCTCGATTCGCTCCTCACCGACGTCCAGGTTTGGGAATACACGCCGGACATCGACTTCAGCTACAGCAAGCCCATCTCCATCGTTCTCACCCAGTTCCATTTCCTGCTCCTGCTTCCCGATCGAGTCAAGGCCATCTGCACCCTGAACGGGCAGGTTGTCTACGAGGACGTCTTCCCGGACAAGTTCGGCCCCCTCAAAAAGATGATCAAGGATCCCGTCGGCGGACTGGTCTGGATCTACACCGAGAAAGCTGTCTTCCGGTATCATATCCAGAGGGAGTCTAGGGATGTCTGGCAGATGTACATGAGCATGAAGAAGTTCGACCTGGCCAAAGAGTACTGTAAAGATCGACCCGAGTGCAAGGACGTGGTGCTTGCCAAGGAAGCGGAGCACTGGTTCCAGAGCAGACGCTATCTAGAGAGCGCCAAGTGCTACGCGCTGACTCAGAACTACTTTGAAGAGATTGCGCTGAAGTTCATTGAAGCCAAGCAGGAGGAGGCTCTGAAGGAATTCCTGTTGCGCAAACTGGACAGCCTCAAACCTGGCGAGAAGACTCAGATCACGCTGCTCGTCACCTGGTTGACCGAGTTGTACCTGAACCGTCTCGGGAAAGTGGAGCGGGACGTCAACAAGAAAGTGATGTTTAAAGAAACGCGGGAGGAGTTCCATCGTTTCATGTCAAACATCAAGCACAAGGACTGCTTCTACAACAACCGGAGCACCATCTACGATCTCCTGGCGAGCCACGGCAACGTCGAAGATATGGTCTATTTTTCCGTCATCATGCAGGACTACGAGAGGGTCATCTCTCACCACTGCCAGCACGACGACTATGCCGCCGCGCTCGAAGTCCTCTCCAAGCACTGCGACGAGAAGCTCTTCTATAAGTTCTCCCCGGTTCTCATGCAGCACATTCCCAAGAAAGTGGTGGACGCCTGGATCCAAATGGGCAACCGGCTCGACCCCAAGCAGCTTATCCCGGCGCTGGTGAACTACAGCCAGATCGGCAGCACCCAGCAGATCAACGAGACCATCCGTTACATGGAGTTCTGCGTGAACGAGCTCAGTGTGAAGGAAGAGGCCATCCACAATTATCTGCTCTCACTCTACGCCAAGTATAAACCCGATTCCTTGCTGTGGTACCTCGAGCAGGCGGGAACGCACGCCTCTGAGATACACTACGACCTGAAATACGCCTTGCGCCTCTGTGCTGAACACGGCTATAGCCAGGCGTGCGTGTTGGTCTACAGGATCATGGAGCTGTACGAAGAAGCTGTGGATTTAGCCCTGCAGGTGAGGACGCGGCACTGATCTACCACAAACGCCTATGACAAATAAGGTCATTTAAAGGAAATTGGCTGAAATATAGAAGAAAAAAAAAGTTGTAATGATTCTGAACTACAGGAGGAGAAAAAAAACTCACAAAAACACATTATTATAATAGCAGAAATGTTTTTGGGTAAAATTATGTTTTTAAAATTTAGTTTTTAAAACCATCTGAATGTTAACTGCATGTGCTCACTTCATAGGGAATGTGGTTTAGAGATACAGTGAGTCCCCGACTTACGAACGGGTTCCGTCCCGAGAGACCGTTTGTAAGCTGGATTTGTTCGTAAATCCAAACAAAGCGAATCTTAAACACCTTTAATACAAATATACTAAAGCATAAACAAAAACAAACACACAGGGTTGGTGTTTTGGTTCCACATTGTACTCTAGCAAGATTGCACCTTTAAATCGTGAGGGGAAACCTGGTGATGCAGCGGGGTCAGCTGACCTTGTTTTAAAAGGAATTTAAAAAGTTTTTTTTTTTTTAAGTCGCATTACACAGATCAACCATAACATCTTGACCACCTGCTTAATATTGTTTAGGTCCCCCCTTTTGTCACCGTAACAGTGATACACTGTGTGTTCTGACTCCTTTCTATCACAACCAGCATTATAAACTTTCCACCAATCTGAGCTACAGTAGTTACTCCTATTGGATCGGACTCCACGGGTCAACCTTCACTCCCCACTCACTCTCTGTGAGCCTTGGCCACCCATGACCCTGTCACCGGTTTACCTTTTGTTCAGTCCTGACCACTCCAGCCTGGGAAGATCCGACAAGAGCTGCAGTTTTGAAGTTTTGACTCAGAAGTCATTCAAATTCTTACGCTTGCCCAATTTTGCTCCTTCTAACGCACCAACTTCTGGGACTAAAAGGTTCACTTGCTGCCTAACATATCCCAACCACTTCCAGGTGTCACTGTAACCAGATATTGTAACTGTAGCTACTGTGACAGGAGCCAAGAGCCAAACTGTGATGTTTAGATGGTCAGGTGTTCCCAAACACTGTGCCGTCGACTAGTATTGGTGCACATATATTTCGGGCCTCCGAGTGGCACAGTGATAAAGTGCTCACCCTATCATCCAGAGATCGCTGGTGTGATCATTCCCGGGTGATGCTGTAACCTCTCGCAGCTAAAGGCCGGGAGAGAGCTGATTGGCCGAGCTCTCTCATAGGGGAGGGATGAGAGGGACTTTGCGCTCTCACGTCAATCGCGGCTCTACAGCCAGTCACGGGTGTCTGTGAGCTCACGCAAGTTCAAGGAGCGGTCCTCACATGCATCACATGGTTCGGAGGAAACACGTGAGAGTCTTTGGCTCTCCCTGACTGGTAGTAGTAGCCTTGATGGGCGAACGCACCAAAAATGGGTTGGAAATTGGATATGACTAGTTAGTATTGGTAGTAAGTTAGTGGGTGAAAAATCCTCCCAAAAACATATAAATTTCATTTTATTTTAATTTTATTGACGATCAGAGTCTTCAGTGTTTTTATTTTGAAAAATTTATCCGATCGTCTCCCTTTTACTCCCGTCCCATGCGCCACTCTCTGTATCGGTTTGGATGCCTGATAAAAGTTAAGCTAATGTTTTTACAAGCTATAAAAACAAACATCTCTGGAGAGCTGCTTTATAAAGGAAAATTACCAAATGATGTGACAGTCGATGAGACTCTGAGACAAAAAGAAGGCTGCACTTAAAAGGAAAAGTCCAAGAGTCCTATCTAAATTACGGGATTATCGCAAACAGGTGATTTAAACGCTCCAAGGCCAAAAAAAATAAGGCACAAAAGCATTGAAAACCTATGCTTCAATTTCCAACAACCTATGGTTGTGAAACCTGGTTCTCTGCAACAAGAATGAAATTACGGAGCAGACTGGACATGAGGAATGTCGTGTGCTGTATTTATTTTGCACTTTATGATACTTTGTTACAAGCAGTGGAAAATTATCTTTCGGGGAAAAAAAAAAAAGGTTATTAGTGGTTTTGGTGGTGAAAGTGGGACCTACTCAATATTAGGTGGTTGATCATAATGTTATGGCGTACTGGGAGACTTGCTACTCCATACTGATCACCGTTCTGTGAGGGGATAAATATTCATGATAGAGCAAGTTGATGAAAGTTGTTCTTGTGTTTCAGGTGGACGTCGATTTGGCCAAGTCGTGCGCCGACCTCCCCGAGGACGACGAGGAGCTGAGGAAGAAGCTGTGGCTGAAGATCGCCCGTCACGTGGTTCAGGAGGAGAAGGACGTGAAGAAGGCGATGAACTGCCTCTCCAGCTGCAACCTGCTGAAGATCGAGGACATCCTGCCTTTCTTCCCTGACTTCGTCACCATCGACCACTTCAAGGAGGCCATCTGCCTCTCGCTGGAGGAGTACAACCAGCACATCGAGGAGCTCAAGCAGGAGATGGAGGAGGCCACGGAGAGCGCAAAGCGCATCCGCGAGGACATCCAGGAGATGAGGAACAAGTACGGCGTGGTGGAGTCGCAGGAGAAGTGCGCCACCTGCGACTTCCCCTTACTCAACCGGCCCTTCTACCTCTTCCTGTGCGGACACATGTTCCACTGCGACTGCCTCTTCCAGGAGGTCACGCCGCACCTCTCGGCGTACAAGCAGAGCAAGCTGGAGGAGCTGCAGAAGAAGCTCGCCGCCGCCACGCAGACCACCAAGTCTCGCCACAGACCCAAGGAGGAGGACACGGAGAGCCTGGGGAAAGGCCAGGGCGGCAGGGAGCAGATCAAATCCGACATCGACGACATGGTGGCGTCCGAGTGCGCCTACTGCGGCGAGCTGATGATCAGATCCATCGATAAGCCTTTCATCGATCCGCACCGGTTCGAGGAGGAAAAGTCCAGCTGGCTCTGAAACTGAGTTCTCTCCTGAATCTACTGTACAGTGCGTCTGAGCTGTCTCTCCTCCATGTGTGTGTGTGTGTGTGTGTGTGTGTGTGTCCCACATCGTCATTTCAATGCTTTCTGAATGTCTGTGTTACTGAATACTGAGACAAGAAGCAGCAAGATTTAATGATTTAAAGGTTTTCAGCTGAATCACAAACGCAGCTACTTTACTCGTGCCTCAGTGTGTGTGAAGCTCTTACTGCATTATCGTGTATCAGATGACTCGTTACACTAATAAACCCTACAGCATCGTGTCTCTGTCTCAGTTATTCATCATCAGAATCAAGCAGAACCTGCAGCTTAAAATACAGCACAGATCATCTTTTACTGCATACGACAGCAACTACTTCTCCCTCTTAATCCTCTTTTTCTTCTTCTTATCACCCTTCTTTGACCTCTTCCTCTTTTTCATCTTATTCTCCTCCTCTTCTTCTTCCCCTTTTCTTTGGCCTACTCCTCTTTTGCTTCTCTCTTTTTTTATGTCCTTCTTTCAAATCTGTGTCCTCCTCGATTTCTTTTTCTCCCCCTTTTTCATCCTTATCTTCCTTCTCTTCTTTTTTCTATTTTGTCCTTCTTCTCCTCCTCCATCTGTTCTCCTTTTCTTCTGTTTTTAATCCTCCTCTTATTTTTCTTCTTCTCCCTCTTCATGGCCTCCTTCTTGTTCTCATCTTCTACATCTTTTTTATCTCGTTCCTCTTCCAATTATTTGTCCTCCTTCTCTTTTTTTTTCCCCTGTCCTCTTCTTATTCTTCTTTGTTGTAATACCGTTTTAACACTACTGTATTATATTCACTGCCAAATGTATATTATACATATTATATAATTAGGTACTCTAGGACAAAAAATATTTGAAATATTGTATGACAAACTATAACAAATGTACTCTTACTTCTATATTACTAATTACTAATAACTGTTATTATTTAATATTAGTAGTATTATATTATGTTAATATGTATATATTCATCTATGTAATCAGTTTTTTTTTTTTTTTTTACATTATATTCACTACATAGATATACACACACAAAACATACAACCGTATCATCAAGCTTTCAAAATACTGCAGCCGTCTTGTTTTATCTTACTTGCTTTAATATATATTTTGTTGTTCTCAGCACGTATGTGCAAAATAACAAGTGAAGAGAAACTGCCGCAACACTATGTTATTGCTCGAATTATGACAGCCCACACACACACACACACACACACACACACACACACACAATGCTTATAGACGGGATGTGTGAGGCGTCCTTGACTCGAGTGTTGTTTAATATCATGAACATCGTATCACGATGTGTACAGTTAAACAATTATCAAGACTTGCTTCTTCGTCTTAGCATTAGTTTCTTTAAAGTTCTGCTGTATTATAAATATCTAATTACAAAATATATATCAGTTATATAATTGTTCTGTAGTACATGTTTAAAATACAGTATGACAAATTACAACAAACGTACTCCTACTTGTATTACTATTACTAATTATTATATAATCTATAGTAGTATTATATTATATTATATATATATATATATATATATATATATATATATTATAATATTACTTCCTATATCATCTTCTAAAATTATCCCTCAGTGAGCTTCTGGCTGAATGATTTAGTCTGCATTATAAACTATAAATTAGAACAAAATTACTTCTACTATTACTATTTCTTTTATTTTTATAAATACTCTATTATTATCTAGTAGGTACTGTAATACTATATTGTAATTATGATCAGTCTATTTACTTTAATGGGTTTTTATTTTTCCTGGCTCTTTATAATAAATAGCATTTTTTAATATATGTGTAAGATTTAATTATATAATGTATGTGTATATACTGCATTTACGCATTAATAAGTTTGTAACAAATACAAATATGAAAATCTCGCGATATTTGGAAGCGGTAACGATGACGTCAGACGCACATCAGCGGAGTTGGGAGTCTGCAAGGCATCATGAGTCGATCGCAGAACACGGCGTTTCTGTTAAATCGCTTAAACGTGTTTTAAAACTACAATATTTCGGTTTAAATATGGTTAGATGTGAGTAATAATGTGTGTAATGTGTGACAGGAGAATGAGCACACCGCGATTTTGTGCGTAGATCAGGATCTCGGTGCGGCCGAGGCTCGGTGATCGATTATACATGCCTGTTCCGTGCTCTGTCCTCGCCATGGCGCCGTTGTCCCTGCTCGCTCGGTTACTGAAAGTGGCCGCCTCTCTCTCCGCTGCTGCCGAGTCCACCGCCTCAGTCTCTCTACTTGGTTCACCAGCGCCATTTTGGAGAGCGAGCGGCGCGGCGAGTCGGCAGCAGCGGAGACGGAGCGGAAACACGGGGCGACGAGGTGAGCCTTCGCTTATGAGGAGGGACACGGTGGGGGAGCGTTGGGGGGTAAAGATGGCCGGGAGCGCCAGAGACTGTTACACAAGTCCGGATCGCGCGAGCGCCGTGGCCTCGTGCGTGTCAGAGATCCGCGCGAGCGGGGTGTTCTCGCGCGCGCGGACGGAAACGACCCTTAAAAACAATAAATACAACCTGTCGCCCAAGTTTCTCATTTACACTACAATGCATGTGGCCTTAAAGACACAGGGCCTGACAGTGATATTTATTCACAAAAAAATGACTCAATACAAACCGGATTAAACACCTTCGCTAGCTTCCTCGCTAACGCTAACTGCTCAAGGTTACCGAGCAGGGCTGTGCACGCGCCGCACGTTCACCTGCAAATCGTCCCTAAATTCAAGAAACGACCGTTATTTTCGTTATTTCGTTTGAATTATGCTAACAGGCTAACCTGTATGTCACAGTGTCAGACCTTAACGTTAAGCTAAACCTAGGCATAGCCTGGCTAGCTAGCATAGCATAATAGCCAAATTGTAGCTAACTATACCGCCTAGCTTGGGATCTAATCTAGCTAGCTAATCGGCTAGTTGTACAAGAGTTTTTATTTTAAACACAGTTTGTTTTCTTCCATACATACAAAACCAACCCATAACGTGTTACACGCTCGTATGTATAAATTATTTGTTTTTATTGTATTTTTTTTGTTTGTGTGTTTTAATGTACTTCAGGTACAACGTAAAAGGTGGGAGCCGATTCTTTATAAAACAGAGTCGACTCTCATGTCTATGTATCTAGACTGCTTTAAAAAATGAATCGGTTCTTTAGTTTCCATCATGGTAGCAAAGGGGGAATTGGTTCACTTGATTCAGAGTCGATTATGAAAAAACTGGTGCCAGAAACCAAGGTTTCTTCACACCAAGGACATTATCTCAAAATAAAATGAATACACGACATTATTATTTTTTACATAATTAACAAACATCCTAGTAAAAAATATTATTTTACTTAGGAAATATCGTTACTTCATAAATCTTACATTACATATCATTCCAAATAGTCTATATGGAATAATATTTGTTTAAGGACCTTATTGAAAAGTGAAATATGACTAAAAATGACTTTATTTATTAATTACCCCTTTGGCTTTTACACAAACTATTAATATTCTTTTTACACAAAGAAACTATTAATATTTACACGCATACCATTTAACCGTTAACATCAGTATTTCAATATTATATATGTTTTACAGTATTTATGTATTTAACAGCAATAATTTCATACTGAAATGTTTAAGATCTCACCCTCTTTTATTAATCTTTTAATATAAGGGTGGAAACTCACAAAACGAAGGTGTGACGATAAATTCAAGATTGTCTATTGTGTGTGTGACGACATCTTGCCCTACACATAAAAAATGGATTTATAATATAAATGAAAGATTTAAATAGTGAAAATTTAATTGTTAAGTTTTCAGGGATGTTTGATGACCGAAAAACATACAAATGAAAGTATTTGATCAAATTCGAACTGTACACACAATCATTCACTGACACCGCATGCACGTTACGCAAACTCGGCTGGGAGTTATTGCCACATCCCGCGTACAGTCCTGTCCTCGCTCCAAGACATTTCCACATGTTTGGCCTTTAAAGGAGTTCCTGGGAGGCCGGGGTTTCAGACATTCAGACGATCATGGCTCCAGTGTACTGAGAAAACTTTCTACCTTGATGGTCTCCAAACACTAGTGAAACATTGGAGTAAGTGCATTAGTGTAGCAGGGGATTATATAGAGAAATAAATGAAAATGATTTATGATGCACAATAAGTAATTTTCACTCGTTAAAACAAAGCACAGTCAGATTTCAGTTCATACAGTGTTACATAAGAGCAGCAGTATCTGGGTGAGGGTTTATTTTTAGTAAGTACTGAAGGAACTTAAATCTTCATATTTTGCAATTGGTGTATTGGACCCATTTGCCTTCCATTTGATCCACGTTTAAACGTCTACTTTGATAGTTGAATAATCTCTTGGTGTTGGGAACGAAAACCCGGTTATTCATGTTATGGATCGCTGGATTACTCAGCGGCACCGCTTTAGATCTCAGCTTTTAAATGTAGCTTTGGGTTGTTTTTAGGCGTGTCTTAATTAATAGGGAAGATAATGAAGGCAGGTACCTCGGTCCTAAATACAGTACAGGCCAAAAGTTTGGACACACCTTCACTCATTCAATGTGTTTTCTTTATTTTCATGACCATTTACA
>JAQMYJ010000020.1:18129860-18140797 GCA_030014305.1 Clarias laeviceps
TGGCTTGACCAATGGTAAAATTAATAAGCTGGCATTTGAATCTGTTCCTCCGGACGTATTTAAAACCAAGAATAAAAGACTGATGATTAAAATGTACATGCAGTGGTAAAAAAATGCATTTTAAAAGGTTAAACAAGGGCGACAGTCTGGAACAATGTATAAAAGCATGGAAAACAGTTTACTATGTATGTTTAAAAGAATAATTACATGTCTAAAAAATGTCTTATTATTTATCTATTTATTTATTTATTTTCTAATCTTAAATCAAACTCTATTTTTATATAACAAAATTTGTAAAATAAAGGATTGTAAAAAGTCAAAAGTCTCTCTCCCTCTCTCCCTCTCTCTCTCCCTCTCTCTTTCTCTCTCTCCCTCTCCCTCCCTCTCTCTCCCTCTCTCTCTCTCCCTCTCTCTCTCTCTCCCTCTCTATCTCAGGGTGTGTTGCTAAGCGACGACACCACAGATTCAGACACGGATTCGGATGATTCGGACTTTTCTCTGACCCGGGACGAGCTCCATGACATGCTCAGGCTGCACAAGTTCACCCGCACACACCAGAGCAAGTGTCGGGCCGACCGCGAGGTACACACACACACACACACACACACACACACACATTCAGTTCTTTCTTTTTAATTTTACTTTCTTTTTTATATTACTTACTTATATTTTCTTCTCTTTGCTTTTCTTTTTTACTTTCATTAACACTTTTTTCTTTATAACTTTGTCACTTTTTTTGTCTTACTTTTAATTGCATACTTTTTTCTTTTTACATTTCTTTCCTTCTGATTTTTGTTTTGTTTCAAATTTTTTTTCTTTTTCCCTCTTTCTTTTTAAATGTTTTTCTTTCCTTCAGATTTTACATTTGTCTTTCTTTTTCTTTCTTTTTACATTTCTTTTTTCTATATTTTGTTTTAAGTTTTTTTTTCGACATTTCTTTGCTTTTCTTTTATTTCTGTCTTTTGCTTTCTTTTTTCATCCTTATTTATTTTTTATTTCTGTTAGTTTTTATTAACCTTAATAATAATAATACTTATAAAATGATATTATTACTTATAAAATGATAATTACGTTTACTGTATCTGTTTAATGTTCACACACACACACACACACACACACACACAGCTGCAGCAGTACCAGTACTACAGTGCCGGGCTCCTCTCCACCCAGGACCCGTTCTACGAGCAGCAGCGCCACACGCTGGGACCCAAGAAGAAGAAGATAAAAGAGGAGAAGAAGTTTAAAGGTAAAGTCCAGACTAAAGCTCTTCCTGAACGTTTCCCCTGATGAAGCCGTTTCCCTTCAGCTCCTTTATTTCACCACAGCAAAGTTAAAGAAGATGAAAAAGAAGAAGAAACGAGGCGAGGAGTTCTCCGCCGAGGGGCGGCCCTACGTCAGCAAGATATTCGCCAAGTTCTCCCATGATGCACCTCTGCCCGTCACCAAGAAGAAGCACTTAACCATCGAGCAGTTAAACGCGCGCAGGAGGAAAGTCTGGCTCACCATCGCCAAGAAGGAAAACCCCAAAGTGGGCCTCTTTCTCTTTATTAAAGTCTTTACATTCTGCTTCTAACAACAATAAAGATACTTATCGGTCTGTCTGTCTGTCTGTCTGTCAGGCGTTTAAGCAGAAAGCCTCCGCGAAGAACTGTGTGTTGACCAACGCCAAAAAGGTAACAACATCACTGAGCTCCATTGTTTTTATTATTATTAATTTATTCAAATGTTGTATAAAGCATTCATTTTACAAATTCTGTTGCCCCCCCAACTGAACAAAAGTAACAAATTAAAAACACCACCATACTATAATTATTTTATCATTTATTTTAGTTTGTTAATTTTAAATAATAATTTATTAATTTAAATGACCAATTTCTAAAAGATAGTTTTTCTTAAAATGATTTTCAACTCAAAACCTTGTGGCTGTTTGCTCAAATAATGAAATACTTAAAGCTAAAATATTTCAAATGCTGTTTATTTGGGGTTTTTCTTTTAGTTTAGCCCTAGTTGAAGACGTTTTTTTTTTGTAGTTTGTTGCTTAATGAATAATCAGTAATAATTATGCATCAATTATAAAAGTGCTATTTTATTTTAATGTTGTGTTGTATTTAATTTAATGTATTCAATTTAATTTATTTAATTAATTTTTTTATTTAATCATGCTTAATTTTGTTTAATTCGATTTTCTTTTATTTAAAATAATTTTATTTGATTAGCCTCAATTGTTTTTTAATCCTATTTAATTTAATTAGATTTTTAGTTTATTTTAGTTTATTTTATTGGACTTCATTTAATTTAATTAAATATTTAGTTCAGTTTAGTTTCTTTAATTGTATTTATTATTATTATTATTATTATTATTTATTTTTATTGTTATTTTTTAATTCAATCAACCTAACTTTACTTTACTTTACCCTACCCTGAATGGTTTCTTGTATAATTCACTGAAAACTAAAATTATTTCGTTAAAAAAATATTTTGTTTAATTTTGCAATGTTTAAAAAAGTCATTTAAAATGTATTTTTTTTATTTATAAAAATCAGCTGGCCCACCAGTGCATGCGTGAGGTGCGGCGAGCGGCGATCCAGGCTCAGAAGAACTGTAAGGAGACGCTGCCTCGAGCTCGACGCCTCACCAAGGAGATGCTGCTCTACTGGAAGAAGTACGAGAAGGTGGAGAAGGAACATCGCAAACGCGCTGAGAAGGAGGCGCTCGAACAGCGCAAACTCGACGAGGAGATGAGAGAGGTACACACACACACACACACACACACACAAAGGAAAGGAGATTCAGGAAGGAGGTTCAGAGAGGGTTATAACAGAGTAATAATATTTTTATTTCACAATATTTCTAACAATAAAACAAATTTTATTTCTTCAAAATGTTTTTCTTCTTTATAAAGGAGTTCCCTGAGTTAATGTCATAAATGTGTGTGTGTGTGTGTGTGTGTGTGTGTGCGCACCATCAGGCCAAGCGGCAGCAGAGGAAGCTGAACTTCCTGATCACGCAGACGGAGCTGTACGCTCACTTCATGGGCGGGAAGCACAAAGCCGCGGGCGGAGACGGCGCTCAGGACGAGATCCTCAGGAAGCTGGACGAGAGCACCCCCCAGAGGCAGATCAGCATCGGCGGCGGGGTGATGGTCAGCGTGGGCCACGAGGAGTACGGTACGATCCCGCAGCCGCGCTTTATCCTCGTCTGTAGGAGTGCTAAAATATTGGCACCCTGGATTAAGAAACTATAAATTATTAGCATTTTACTTCACCACTGCATTATCAGATACAGTTTACATGTTAAATGATATTTTATCTCCCTTTTTTTTCTTTTATTTAAAGAATAATTTCTGATGATGGAACAGTTTGAATGAAGGATAATTTTTTTTTTGATAGGGGGCCAATATATATAGTCACAACCTTCTCTATATATATTTTTTTTTAAGGATGGCATCTATTATAAGATATATTGTCTGTTAGAATAGAGAGTTGGACTCGTGCGTGCTGATTTTTTTTCTGTCCTGTATAAAATTTTTTATAATTTTCTACCATTTTTTCATTCTGTTTTCGTCTCTCTCTCTCTCTCTCTCTCTCTCTCTCTCTCTCTCTCTCCAGATAGTGAATACTACAAATCTCAGGCCCTGAGGAACGCCAAAGAAGCGTATCAGATCCACCAGGCCAGAGTGAGCACTTATTCTGTGTTAAAGCTTTGGAATAAATTCCAAAATTAAAAAAGCAACAACAAAAAAATACTTTAATAAAAAAAAGAGAGAAGAGTCACATGACCAAGCTTTTCAAAGGAGACGTCTCATATTTCAACAGGATGTCTAATTTACTCCACGTCCTCTAAGAGGTACCTGGAGCCCCTCCAATGGGTATTCTGTTTAATCATCATCATCATCATCATCATCATCATCATGAGCATAATAAGAGTGCACTAAACTGGAGAACATTACAGTTTAAATAGAGACAAAAAGTATTTAAAAAGTGAATGCAAAATGAATTATAAAGAATTACTTGAAAGAAAAAATATTAAAAATAATAAAAATGTCATATCATAAAATTAGATTTTAATAACCAAAAGAAAAAAAAAGAAAACAAAGTGAGGAGAAAAGGAGAAAATATAGTTTCACGGATAAAAATAAATAAAATAGGTTAGTAAATTTAAAAAGAAAATTTATACTGAACTTAAAATTTTAAATAAAAATTTAAACAAAAAATTCTGGAGCCAGGAATGAAAGAATAAAATGCAAACAGAAAAGAATTACATTAATAATGATAATAATAATATTAATAATAATAATAAAAGAGTTTTGAAATATTAATGAAAGTTGATTTGAGAATGAGGAGAAGAGACTGCAAAATATAGAAGTGAGAAAAAAGTTCAACTGGAGTTTTTATTTTATTTTAAATAGTTTAAACAAAAAAAAAACAGAATAAATGTAAAATAGAGTTTAAAAGAAGAAAATAAAAACAGAAAAAATTAAGTAGACATTTGAAAAGAAAAAACAAGAATGTCATAGAAAAGAAAATATCCTGCAATAGCTTTTAAAAGAAATAAAAAAATAGTAATTAGAAGAAGTTAGAACTGAGAATATGATAGTGATGCGTGAGTGTTGCCATGGTTACAGCTGAAGCTGCTGATCGGAGTGGAGAGGAAGCTGAACTACAGCTCAAGTCATGATTTCAGTCCTTTAGCTTCTTCAAAATCTGAACTCACACTTCCAGTGTGTGTGTGTGTGTGTGTGTGTGTGTGTGTGATGCAGACGAGGCAGTTTGATGAGGAGTCTAAGGACAGCCGCAGTGCGTCTCTGCACGTGGCGGGTGTCTCCGGGTTCGGCGAGAGCTACAGCCTGTCTAATCCCTCCATCCAGGCCGGAGAGGACATTCCTCAGCCCTCCATCTTCAACGGGAAGCTCAAAGCCTACCAGCTCAAGGGCATGAACTGGCTCGCCAACCTCTACGAACAGGTCGGTGCTGGGAAATACAGCTGTCTGAGTGTGTGAGAGCTGTCTCAGTCCCTGACAGTCCCTGTGTGTGTGTGTTTGTGTGTTTGTGTGTTTGTGTGTGTGTGTGTGTGTGTGTGTGTTTCAGGGCATCAATGGCATCCTGGCAGATGAGATGGGTCTGGGGAAGACGGTCCAGAGCATCGCGTTGCTGGCGCACCTGGCCGAGGTGAGCACTTTCCACAGGAACCCGAGAGCCGAGAGCCCGTCGCCACGGCAACCGGAGAAGCCACAGACAGTTTAATCCTCTTATCTAGCAACGTTTTAGCAGATCTGACCACTGCTTATGTTTCGTAAAGCCTTCCAGGGAAACACACACTCACTCACTCACACACACACACACACACACACATTAGAATTAATGCTACATTATGTCATTAGTTAGTACTGTAGCTCTATTAGTGCATATATATATATATATATAAATAGCTTGATGGTAAAAAATACTTTAGTTAATTATTAAAAATAGATAAAACAAAACAAGAAATAATAAACCTAAAAATGTAAACAAAAATAATAATTAAAAAAATATCTGAAAGGAAAAAGATAAAAACAGAAGAAAGCAATAAAAATAAATTAAGTCAAATGCAAACACGGATCTTTTCAAGAAAAAGATTCCTAAATTAACCGTGATGGCATTTATTTATTGTTTGATTAGTTAAATTATGTTCATTTATTTTATTTTATTGCTTAATTAATTATGAAAAATCACAGGGAAAATGTTTTGGAAAAGTAATGTGTAATTATAAATCATTAAAAAGGTAAAAGCGTGCAGACGGATGTGCAACGGTGCGGGAGGTTTAGAGGAGCTGGATTTAGTTATTGGTCTGAAAAGGAAAAGAAGCAGGAAGTCTTAATTGTTGTTAATTATTTTAAGGATTTCCTGCCTAATCCTCTCCCACCTCCAAAATAACCCCCCCACCCCCCTTTACTCGTACCCGTTACCTAAACTGAATAATTAAGCACACAGTGTACACACAGGAAGTAAAGTTTCCCCTTTTTCAGAAAAAGAAGATTTAAAAGATTTAAAATAAAGTGCAGACGTTAAAGTCCGTCTTATTCAGAACCGGATCGGATTTTTTTCTGGTTCAATAGCAGATGTTTTTATTAACTTGGACGCTTTAATGAGGTTAGAATGTTCGTTTCAGGCGGGAAAAAAGTAATAATAATAAAAAATAAAATGAAAGCAAAAAAGTAAGCAGAGACGTAAATTTAATGAAGAATTAAAATACAGAGTGAAAGAGGAAAAAAATTTTGAAAGAATCATTTTAATAAACCAGGTAAACTTTTTTTTTTTTTTTTTTTTTTTTTTATATGCAAGGTTTGTTCAAGTAAAACTGGGACTTATGATGAAATTTCTGGTGAATGAGGGTGTAGAAGTAATGTGTGTGTGTGTGTGTGTGTGTGTAGCAGGGGATTATATAGAGAAACGAAGGGTTTCTTTCCCCTGTACAATCAGAAGTCCCGGTTTGACTTGAACGCCTGTGTGTCCTCCTCCACTCCATGTCCTGTCACTACTGATAATGTTATGATCGTGATTCTGAGACGCCGGATAAACACACATGAATCACGGGCCCAGAAACTTTAACTTTTTTTTTTTTTTTCTTTGCATTTTTTCTCCTGGTGTTTATTCTTAAAGTCTGGGGTCAGTAGGATTCCTCCAGCTGCGCGCTTCGTCCTCACGGCCTTTTATTAGAGACAGGAAGTGGAATCTGATGTGACAGACTAGTTCCTTGGGTGCTTAGGAAACATCCCTGTTCACTCCTTCCTGTTTTCATCTCTCTCTCTCTCTCTCTCTCTCTCTCTCTCTGTGCTCTGGATTTAATTCCTACGTGTGTGTGTGTGTGTTGCAGAGAGACAACATCTGGGGTCCGTTCTTGATCATCTCCCCGGCCTCCACGCTCAACAACTGGCACCAGGAGTTCACCCGCTTCGTGCCCAAATTCAAGGTGAGCGTCGCAGCTGCACAGGAAGTCGCACGCGGTCCTTTAAATAGCTCGCTCCGCTTTTCCGTTTCTCATAAACCCCACGAAGCGGCGCTATTTACAGACGCCATGACAATTAATCAAGGTTCCCTCCTGCTATTCTTAATCCTCTTTTAAAGCTGCGAGTGAAGACAGTGACACGTAAACACTAGTGTGTGACTGCAGGGGGCAGTGTTGCTGCACAGGATTTTGTGTTCCGTGGCGTGAATAAACAGGGATGTGTGTGTGTGTGTGTGTGTGTTCGTCTCGCAGGTGTTGCCGTACTGGGGGAACCCGCACGACCGTAAAGTCATCAGGAAGTTTTGGAGCCAGGTCAGTTTCTTAACATCTTAGAGTTTCTGACTTTCTTTATGTTTTTTTGTGAATTATTAGATCAACAGTTTTGTGTGTGTGTGTGTAGAAAACGCTGTACACGCAGAACGCACCCTTTCACGTGGTGATCACCAGTTACCAGCTGGTGGTGCAGGATGTGAAGTATTTCCAGCGGGTCAAGTGGCAGTACATGGTCCTGGACGAGGCTCAGGCGCTGAAGAGCAGCACCAGGTAAACACGCCGGATGAGACGCATCACGTAACAATGTGACTTCTTTAATTATTGACTATTAACAAACACATTCAAAAATTAAATCACTTTCATATTCAATGCTGAAAAGAAGAAAAGTAAAGGTGTTAAACTTTGTACAAAATTGTAAAGTTGCCATATTGTCATGATCTAAAAAAAATAAAATAATTGTAATTGTTTATTATGATTATATTCCTTTGCCACGCCCTACTTTTAGCCGGATTACACGCGCAAGAATATGACGATAGCGCAGATACTGAAAGATCCTAGATAAAAAAAAAATAATAATAAAACTCACACAACGATCTACTTTTTATATTAACAGTAAATCTTTTCTTTCAGGTGAATGCAAATTTTTTTTGTTTTGTTTTTTAAATAATTTTTGGTAAATTGTTTATTAAAGGTCATACTGGTATTTAGCTAATCGTAAAATTCACTAAACTAATCAGACGTCCGAGTCGAACCTGCGTTCGTAGATTTGATTTCGTGTTACTGATTGTTCGAGTTTGCTGCGTCGTTCGAGCCGGAAAAATCAAGCGATGACATCACGACGGGGAGGGGAAAAGGGAAGGGGCGGGGCTTGCTGAGGGGTTAGCGCCATCAATCATTTAATGGCCTGAGAGTCTGCATATATATATACAGATGTGTGTCAAACAACAATTAAAAATAAGTGTTTGTTAATTTGAAACAGATAATAGAGGTCATAGTGCTGTGTGGATTAATCGATGATGTCATGAACTCGATCTCGGTTAGTGAGTCGGTTTTCCATTCAGAGTCGATTCACACGTTTTAAATGATTCGTCCCACATTTTTATTGGCCGATACGTCACGATACGACGTCACGTCCCCTAATTCAGGATCCCGCCACCATCACCACCGCGTCACCGTATTATGATCAAATCCCCGAAGTCAAACGCTCAGAAATTGACAAATCCCTTTTTCCAGCTTTGACAAATTTTAACACAGATTTCTTTCACAGGCGTCTTCTGTAACTACCCACATTGTGCATGAGTGTTGTTTCTTCTTCTTCTTCTTCTGTTGAGTTCATGAGCACTTGGTGCAATATCGCCACCTACTGGACTGGAGTAGGGAGCAGAAACTTACACAAGAAGTTACACAGCGTCTCAGTGTTAATTACTACTTTTAAAGGGACTTATTTTTTTTTTTTTTAAACCTGTAAGAAATGAACCAGAGCTGGCTGAGACCAATCAGACAATAAACTGAATCAAATCAGATCAAATTGTCCCTCCTTGTCTGATCTAGCTTTTAGTCACTGTCTTGTTTTTACACTTGATCATATCCTGCGTCCTTTCACTTTTTTTAAAATAATTTTTGTATTGCCATAGCAACAGGTCAAACGTTTCACACGCCACGGTGACGCACATCTGGATAAAGCGTTTAGAAATCTGTTTTCCAAGCAAATAGCTCCCATGCTGCAATAGATTCTTTATTGTAAGCTTTTATATTTATTTTTCCCATATTTGCACAAACTAAAGTCTAAAATCTATTTTTTATTATTTATTTTTTTTAAGAAAGTACTGTTTTTTGTTTTTATTAAGATTTATTCGCTTTATTGTGAAAGATCTTTTCCCCCCTGCTCTGTATGTAATGTGCTGTAATGGTTCCCTGCTGGTTCGTGGCAGCATAAAAAAAAAATTTTGTTATTTTTTTTGTAAAGCGAGAGTGCGCTTGAGGATAAGATGGATTTGGATGTTGCCTCTCTTCCTCACATGGCGCGTATTAACACCGTCTCAGTGTCCAAAACTCGGCGTGTGAGATTGTGCCCGGCTCGGCCCGACAGCACATGCACCAGCAGCTTCTGTTGTGGTGAAAGATGAGCGGTTACCGCGGCGAGCGCCCACCCGCCCGCCAGCCAGCCAAGCTTCAGCACGTCTCCCAGTCCGTCTGGGTTTCGTCTGATCGCCACGGCGGTCTCTTTCAGAGCCGTGCTGACAGGTCGCGTCAGGGGTTTTCCATTTGTTGATGATGATGATGATGATGGTGGTGGTGATGATTTCTCCTCCACAGTGTGCGCTGGAAGATCCTGCTCCAGTTCCAGTGCCGAAACCGACTGCTGCTCACAGGAACACCCATCCAGAACACCATGGCCGAGGTGAGACCGTGTGTGTGTGTGTGTGTGTGTGTGTGTGTGTGTGTGTGTGTGTGTGTGTGTGTGTGTGTGTGTGTGTGTGTGTGAGAGAGAGAGAGAGAGAGAATGACTCAGTGGGAGGATTTTTTTATAAATCTGTCTCTTTGTGTGTGTGTGTGTGTTTCTCCTCAGTTGTGGGCTCTGCTGCACTTCATCATGCCAACGCTGTTCGACTCCCACGAGGAGTTTAACGAGTGGTTCTCCAAAGACATCGAGAGCCACGCAGAGAACAAATCTGCCATCGACGAGAGTGAGTCCTCGCGCTCCTGCACCTGCACCGAGGTCACCTTCACGTCTCACACGTGGACCCAAACTCACGACTATTCCTGCAGTGCAAACACACAACTGATGTTCTCACTCACACAGCGTTTTATTTATATATATATATATATATATATATATACACTTTATAGTGCTGCATCAACGCATCTGAAGTTTTTCTATGATTCATTTCAGTTTAGTTTCTGTTTTTATTTATTTTGATTGAGTTAAATTTGAGTCCTTTTTTAATGTAATTTATTTCAAACTTTTTTTGCTCTACATGATTTGACTCTGAATCATTTTAATGTGATTCAGTTGAATCTGATTCCTTTTTGTATTTGATTCATTTCATGTTGATTCTGTTTACATGATTTGACTGAATCATTTTAGTGTTATTCAGTTAAGTCTGATTCCTTTTTTTTATTTGATTGATTCCGTTTACATGATTAATTTAAATTCGATTCAGATTAATTCAATTCCTTTTACTCTGCATGATTTGACTCTGAGTCATTTTTTCACGTTTCCTGATTTGACTCTGAATCATTTTACATGATCAGCTCTTAAATGTGTCACTGCACCATAAGATACGTGTATCATATTCATACTGAATCATTTCTGATCGATTCACTTAACTTCAATTCATTTGACTCTGAAACAATTCAGTCTGATTCAATCCAGTTTTTTTTTTACTTTCACTTTGAGTCATTTTAATCTGATTCATTTCATACAAATGTAGTTTATTCAGTGAGCAAACTTTCTAGTCATTTAAAAATGTGTGTGTGTGTGTGTGTGTGTGTGTGTGTTATTGAACATCAGACCAGCTCTCCAGACTGCACATGATCCTGAAGCCCTTCATGCTGCGCAGAATAAAGAAGGACGTAGAGAACGAGCTCTCAGACAAGGTGCGCTCTCTCTCTCTCTCTCTCTCTCTCTCTCTCTCACACACACACACACACACACACACACACACACACACACACAC
>JAQMYJ010000020.1:18141752-18151752 GCA_030014305.1 Clarias laeviceps
AGCTAGTGAGTCTCTCTCTCTCTCTCTCTCTCTCTCTCTCTCTCACACACACACACACACACACACACACACACACACACGGTCTCTCATTCTGTTTCAGTTTCACACAGTCTCTCTCTTTCTCTGTCCCTCTGTCACGTGGCTCTCACACACTGTCTTTTTTCTCTCTGTCTCTTCCACACTAACACATTGTCTTTCTCTTCATCTTTTCCTCTGTCTCTTTCACACACACTGTCTCCATCACACCACCTCTCTTTCTGTTTCAGTTTCCCACTGTCCTCTCTTACACACTGTCTAACACATTGTCTTTCTCTTTTCCCCTCTCTCGGTCTCTCTCTCTCTCTCTCTCTCTCTCTCTCTCTCTCTTGCACACTGTCTCTCTTTAACATATTTCTGTTTCTCTCTTTTTATCTCTCTCTCTTGCGCACTGTCTCTCTCTGTCCCTCCTTATCTCTCTCACTCACACGCTGTACCTCTAACATACTGTCTCTCTACTTCTGATGATTATGAAACACTATGTGTGTGTGTGTGTGTGTGTGTGTGTGTGTGTGTGGTGTTCTGTAGACGATGAAGGAAGCTGCTTCTCATTCCTGCGCTTCATCGACGTCTCTCCGGCCGAGATGTCCAACGCCATGCTGCAGGGGACTCTGTCCAGGTCGGATCCTCACAGGGGAATTAATTATCACACCCACTTTTAGACTCGTCTAGTCCCTGTCTGACTCGAACGCCCCTTCCTCCTTTCCTGTCTCTCCCCGATTCCATTTTCCATCCCCTTGTGTTTTTCAGGTGGCTCGCGCTTTACCTGTCCTTCAAAGCCGCCCATCGGCTTCACCACCGGCGGCTGTGGGGGGAGGGGGAGGAGGAGGAGGAGGGGGAGGGGAGGAGGAAGACCGGATCGCCTCATCTCTCTCACCGAGATCTCATCCTGTGGCCCGACAGAACCACGTCGTTCCCCAACACGCACAACAGCGCCGTCCTACAGGTGAGTGAGGGCGCAGGAATAAAACCCTGGAAAAGAGGAAAAAGGGAAAGAAAGAGAAGGAATTAAAAGTAAGAAGAAAAAAGAGAATTGAAATGAAGGTAAGGGAAAAGGAGGGAAAAGAAAGAATGAGTGAAGGTAAGTTTTAAAAGAAAGGGAAGGAAAAAAGAAGTCAGGAAATGAATAAGCGGGAAAAAAAGACAAGTTTTAAAAGACTGAAATAGAAAGAAGAAGGGAACGGCAAAGAAGTGAATAAGTACAGAATAAAGAATAGAAGGAGGAAATATAATCAGGGAAGAAGGAAAAAAAATATTAAAGAAGGGAAGAAAAGAAGGGGAAAAGGAAAGGAAAAACTAGAAAGAAGGAAGAGAGGGAAGGAAAAAGGAAGTATGAGGGGAGGAAGGAAGGAAAGAAAAAGAGTAAAGAAAGAAAAAGGAAGGAAGCAAAGATGGAAGTGCATATGGAATGAAGGATGGAAGCGGAGTAAGAAAAAAAACGAAAGCAGGAAAGAGGAAAAAGGAGGAAGGATGGGAAGAAAAAAAAGGGGAAGGAAAAGAATGAAAGAATATGGAGGAGAGAAAGAAGGAACAGAACAGAATGAAGGAAAACTAAGGAAAAAAGGCAAAGAAAGAAGCAGAAGAAAGAATAAATACAAATATAAAAGAACTCGTCTGAGAACGAATAAACACTAAGAAAGAAGTGAAGAAGAAGGTGACGAAAGAAAGACAAAATAAATTAGTGAGTAAGAAAGAAAGAAAAAATAATTTAAGTAAGATAAAACAAGCAAGAAAGAAAGAAAGAAAGGGAAAACACAAAGAAAGAACACAAGTGTCAGAAAGAAAAACAAAGGTGAGAAGAAAAGAAAAGAAAACAGAAGAGCATCAGGAGGAGAGAGAGAGAGAGAGAGAGAGACGTATGTAAAAAGGAATATAAGTCAGAAAGAAAAGTGTGTGTGTTTGGGCAGACTGAATGTTTCTCATCAGTCATTAACACACTCCTATTACACACACACACACACACACACACACACACACACACACTTACCCTACGCCTGACATCAGAGCTGTGACGGTTTTACTTTCATCACTCCGGTACAAGTAAGAGATGGAAAGTGGCGTGTGTGTGTGTGTGTGTGTGTGTGTGTGTGTGTGTGTGTGTGTGTGTGTGTGTGTGTGTGTGTGTAAACGACACCGTCCCCTGGTCCCCAGTGTGTGTGTGTGTGTGGTAAGACGGTGAGGATCCGGTGGAGAGCTGACTGTAGGAGAGGCGTCTCGCCCTCAGGTGCTGACAGAAGCTGTAATCCTACTCTAGACGTCTGGCGTCTCCCAGCTGCACCGGAGCTCGGCGGAGAACACGACACCTCCGCCGCTCTACTGTGTGCGCCGGGAGACGCCCCGAACCCCGAACCCTAACAGGAAGCAGCCGGGCCGCTCTTAGATTCCCAAACTCGCTCTTAAGGTCGTGTCCTACAGCGCGCGTCCGCCGCGACTTTCACGTGACGGAGCGCCGACGTCCTCAACCGTCACACTTCCAGTTCGACTGTTTCATATTAAAGGTCAAGTCGGGCTTTATTTGTTTATTTATTTATTTATTTATATAATATTTGGTGAAGATGAAGGTGCAGAGCGAAGGACATTAAGGTACAGAATCAAGAATAAAGGTCAGGAACGAGGAGGAGCGAGAAAGGGAGGACAGAATGGAGGTGAAGAAAGAAAGGACGTAAAAACTCAAAACAATGAAGGTTTAAATCCAGTTAGATTAGTTTATTTTAAGTCGGACACTTTCAGTAATATTTGGTGAAGATGAAGTTGCAGGAAGAAGGACAATAAGGAACGAGAGAGGAGGAGAGAAGTACAGAATGAAGAACACAGGACCAGAGAGGAGTTCGAATGAAAGGAGGGATGGAAGGGTGATTGAAAGAAGAGGGGAATGTAAGAACAAAGGGAACAGGGTGAGGACAAAGCAAAGGGATGACGGTAGGGAAAGATTGAAGGAAAAGAGTGGAAAAAGGATGAAGAAGGAAGGACATGAGTGAGGAAAGAAGGGAAGTGAAAAAAAAGATGTTTTGAACACAGATTGTTTCCAATTAAAGCTGGGGGGCGGGGCCAGTTTTTTCAATTTATTTATTTATTTAAATCGGCCACTTTTTGTAATATTTGGTGAAGATAAAGTTGCAGGCAGAAGGACAATGAGGAGAGAGAGAGAGAGAGAGAGAGGTACAGAATGAAGAACAGAGAGTGGATGGAAGAAAAACAGATGGGAAGGTGGAAGGAAAGAACGAGAAAGAGGGAATGGAAGAAAGAAGGGAAGGAATGTAGATATGGGAAGAAGGAAAGAAAAGGAGTTGGGGCGGAAAATGTAGAAGTAAAGAAAGAAAAGAAACAAGAAAAATGAAGTTAGTACAGTTAGATTGTTTATAATTGAAGGTGTTTTTTTTTTTTTTTTTTTTAAGGACCACTTTATGATATTTGTTGCAGACACGACTAGATGCCTTAAATACATAAATAAAAATAAAACAGTGCATTTACTCTGACTGGTTCGTCGTTATCACTAATGCGCCGCGGTTTGTTTAGGCGCGGCCTCCAAGCGTTCTGATTAAATCTCTGATTCTGAGGACGCTTTAAAGCACTCGCGGGGGGTGGGGGGGGGGGGAGTGTGAATCTTCGCGATCCGGGCGCCTGGGCCTCGCCGACGCCTTTCCAACCGCTCTGGCACTGCGGTAAGGGTTTCCAGACGTATCCTCCCTCCCTGCTCGTGGCCTGGGAACGCAGCCCGGACTGCGGCTCTCCAAACACCCATCCCTCGTTCCCTCACACCTCTCTCTCTCTCTCTCTCTCTCTCTCTCTCTCGCTCTCTGGTTCATGGCTGCCATTTTGTGGGAAACAGAACCTCGTCTTGCCTTACGCGAGTCACTGAAAAAATATGAACCGTAACGTTATTTTCTGTCCGTCTGCGGGGTGTGTCTGCACGTCTGTGTGTCAGACAGACATTAAAACATTATCAGTGCGGTTCTCAGGATGGAGAGGCGTCCCGGCGAGGAACACTAGGGAGCGCTGTACAGCCGTATGTGTGTGTGTAAAGAGTTACTGTAGGAAATGAGATCAGTCATGAAGTGAGGGGTGTTTTTTTTTTTTTTTTGTTTGTTTGTTTTTTTCTCTTCTTGTGTGTGTTTTTCATTTTGTGTTTTTTTTTTTTCACCACAGGATCTGGTTTTCACTCGTCTGCGTCCGTGGATCTTCTCACACACAGATGTGACGATACACAGCAGACGCAACAACACCTCCACCCTCAGACGCTGCCAACCCACCCAGACACCCAAGTTCCTCCTCACCGCTACACCCAGGGTAAATCTCACACACACACACACACACACACACACACACACGTACACTGACTTCATTACACCCATCAATCACAGACGCGTTTCATTTAGTTTAATCAGAATGGCAATAAATTACAGAGAAACAAATCAAATAAGTAACTCATGATTAAAGGAATTTTATTCAAGGTAAGTAAATACAAAGTTTAATGTGTAATTAAGTAATTAAAGTATTAACCAGTTGCATGCTAGTAAAAAAAGGTTTTCATCCGTTTCTGATTTAATTTAGACTCCCGTTAAAGCCGTCATCAGTCATTCTCGTCACTTGTAATGTTTCCTTCACTTGCAAAATTAATTGACGTTCTAGCCGAAGGTGGGGCTGAAAAATGTAACCAGAATCCTTAAATAAACAAACGAGCAAGATTTGATGATAATTTAAGATTTTTTTTTATCATTCACTGGAGCAAAAGTCAAGAATCTAGCAAGATCCGTCTCCAGGCTAGAAACTCTAAACCGCTGCTTTAAGTAAAGAGACGAGCAGGATTCGTTGGTTGCACCCCGGGGGCGGGGTTAGTGTTCACGCTAGAAATTATCATCCAAACATCTTATCTGTTCCTGTTAAGAAAAAAAACCTAAAACCTCGTTTAGAATCTGCAACATGATGCACACTGACTTTAAATAAAGAAACTACTGAGATATAATGATTGTCGTTGGGGGCGGAGTCTATTTCTGAACCAGAAATTGTAACTGGATTCGTCTTAATCAGGATAATAGTGGGATTCATTATTTCTGGGAGGTGGGTGGGGCTTATTTATGAGCCAGAAATTGTAACCCGTAACCTTTAAATATGATGATTAGTTCTATCTGGAGGTGTGGCCTAAAGAACCGTAAATCTAAGGGACAGGGGTAGTTTAGTGGTTACGCTGTTGGATTATTGATCAGAAGGTTCCCAGGTTCAGACTCCAGCACCACCACCAAGCTGCCACTTAACCCTCGACGGCTCAAATGTATAATGAGGTAAAAAAAAAAAAAAAAGTGAGTCGCTTTGGATGAGGGCGTCTCCCAAATGCTGTAAATGTAGAAACTGGAGGCGGGGTTTGTTGCCAAATCTCAGAAATACAAATAAAAGCATTAAACGAGTAAATTAGCTAATTATACACCGTGTCGCAAAGTGTCTGTAACCAGAACCTTTAAATAAAGAAATTAGCAAGATTCATGGGTTTTGCGTGGAGGCGGGGCTTATTACACCCAGGTCAGAAACACACAGATTGAATCCTTCAGTCAGAAGCAAGACAGTAAAACCTGTTGGAGCCGTCTGGGGGGGCGGAGTCTATTCCCAGGCTAGGGGGAAAAAATGCAAATAGCCACTTTAATTGAGGGGCAAAAACGAGCAAGATCTATCGAGTGTTGGAGGCGGAGCTTATTTATGGGCGAGGACCTTTTTAAAAGTGAAGAAATTGATGATGTAATGTTTCAGATCAGTTGTTTCTATAAATAATCTGTTTATTACCAGTCTACGAGCGCTTCTAAATATCACATACTGCACCTTTAAAGATACGCCGCCGTTCCTATAAATATCAGCGCACACACACACACACACACACACACACACACACACACACACACATATACAGTGCTTTAAAGAAGAGATCGCGTTATATAACCCTCACTGGGTTCAGCCGGTTCAGACAAATCATCCGTTTGCTGAAACTCTTCGTGTGTGTGTGTGTGTGTGTGTGTGTGTGTGTGTGTGTGTGTGTGTGTGTGTGTGTGTGTGTGTGTTTTCTGCGGCTGTACAAACGGAATCCAGCAGCACTGATGGCGAAGCGCACGTATGGCCGGCCCCCTGACAGTGATCTCCCGCCGCACCACAAACAAACAGCTCATCTAAAATAAAACCTCAAACGCAGCCGCGCGCCCCGACTCCGAGTCCGCGTTTATTTATCCTCCCCGAGCTACTGACAGATCCGCGGCTCGCTCGCTCGGCCCGGGCCCGACCTCGCCATGATACGAACAGAACGGCTCAGAGCTCACGGCGGGAAAACTGAGAGAGCTACCGATCCAGCACACAACTCTAGACATTATTAACCCCAGATCAAATCGGAATAATTGTCAAAATAGTCCTTTAATCTGTGCTATTAGGAGACGATTAACGGACGTCAAAGTGCGTCATGCGTTAGTGTTAAAGAAACACGTCATTGGGGTTTTTTTGGGTCTTTTTTTTTTCTATCTGCAGTGGGTGGAATGTGTGTGTCTGAGTGCCAGCTCTGTTCCCTGTGCCGAAAAAGATGCTTTATTTCAAAACTTTAAAAATGCTGTTAACGAGGCGGCGGCAGCGGATATCACCAAAAAATTATACGTTTCTTACAACCAAAACATGGTATCAGTGATGATAAGTGTCTCACCGCCGATAGGATCATATAACACCATTTTACATAATACACTACTTAATGCTTCTTATCTCCTGATCTATGCTTCATTTAATGTAAATATTTATACACATTTATATTTTTATCAGACAAAAAGAGACATATTTGCTAAATACAGTTTCATGTCCTTTTATGTTTTAGAATCCGGAACTTTTTTGAATTCAAATCTTTCAACGATCTTAACTGTCATTCAGATGAAACTCGGCCGATTTAGATTCACATCTAAAAGACATAAACCTGAAAAAGTGTATTTAAAAAAATTCAATTAAAATTAAGATGACCACATGAATTTGACATGGTTACGGACACTACAGCTTGTTTTGCTTTTTAAACAACAATTTCTACAGGTCATACGCTTCTGGAAGCTTAGACTAATTTTAGTATAAATACTCCTAAAGAAAGATGAATAATTAGCATTTTAAATGATTATGGTTTGAAGTGAGACAGTATAACACTGAAAAATGTCCATTTTTAGGGCTCATATAAAATCATCTTTCCAAAACGGAAAGCGAGATTTCATCACCTTCAATTTCCACGTCGCATAAACGTCAGAAGTACAGTAGCTCCTTTGGCCGCACACGTTTTCTGTATTATATGTACAACATAAAAAATAAAATAAAATAAAATAAGCCCCAATGCAGTGTTTGGGCTGTTAGTTGATCTTATTCGCGTTCTTGTAACAGTTTTTAACACACATGCGATTAGATACCACAAATAATGTAACGAGCTACTTGTTTTTGTCTCTATTCACGTCATCGTGACAGCTTTACGCAAGAGAGAAGTCTCTCATGCTGGCGCTTGTGGGCGTGGCCTGTCTAGTCTAACCTACCTCATCACACGATTAGTTTGCTCCTAGTGCTCGGCTTCAACGTCGTCGTTACTTTTACATTTTAGCGTCACTAGCAGATGAGTGAAGGAAGCTAACTTTACTAGCTGAGCGAAATAACCGGAGACACTGCGGCGTCCTTCCAAACGTCCATCGTCTTCCTGTTCTTCATTTAAGGCTGTCGGAGTCGAAACATTAAATTAATAATCGTAATTAATCATTTCTGTCACTTTGTGGAGCTCATGTACATCGTGAGTTTTCTTTTCAGCGGGATCAGACTCTGCTGCAGAGACGTGTCCGTTTAACCTCACTAGCACTACACGTGCGTTCATTTCCAGGCCCCGAGTGCTGCGGCCCCGCCCGTCCCCTCGTCTCCGCTGTGTGTCCGTGAGACTTGGCACGCTCTTGGCACCGGGGGCATTTGGGCACTGTGGGAAAGTGATAACATAGATTAACTGCACTTGTCTCTCTCTCTCTCTCTCTCTCTCTCTCTCACTTTATTCACAAGTGGCTCTTGACCTCATCGGCTTTTAAGGACACGTCTGCGTGCACGGCCTCTCATTGGCCCAGCTGCGCTCGCGGCGGCCCGAGGTCCCGGGCCAAGCCCGAGCTGTTTTTCAGCGGTGATAAGAATGAAAGCAAGATAATATCATCTACTTGTCAGCGAACCATAAAACTCGGGGCTGAGCTGGAAAAGAGAGAGAGAAGGATGTAGAGGAGATAAGGAGGAGAGGAATGAATGGGGTTTGGGGGGGGGGGAGGGGGGGTGTATACGGGGATTCCCTACAGGAAATGGTCATCTGTTTCGCCAAAGACCTGTTAGCCCCTGTTAGCCCTGTGCTGTGCTTTTCTGTACGTGTTGTGGTGGGAAACTACTCACTATGAAACGCCATTTATTTATCTTCTACCTACTCACGAGTACCAACAACCGCAATCGAACTAAAGCAGACCGCAAGCTCTGCAACACCAGATACAGTTCGGGAGAAATTGTGAAGCAGATGTGTGGCTTCTCCTGAGCAAAAAAAAAAAAAAAAAAAAAACCCGGTGAAAATCGCAACCTTCTAGGCAACACGGTTCCTGAGATATGAGGGTCCGTTCACCTGTAGGGGGCGTCATAGCAGCGGCCCAGGCTGCACGGCTGAGTCACATCGAGAGAATGTTACCTGATCTCTTGGATTTACTTGACTAGGAACAAGTGAACTGATTAAACATCTCAACAGCAATAAGCTCCATAGCTAGGATATGTTTCTTAGCAGTTAGCGGTAAAGAAAAAAAAGGGCGCTTTACCTACAGTTGTACAGAAGTGTTCTGACAAACGTCGCTCCTTGTTACAAAGCAAATTCACTTTGTTTAGAACGTTATAAATAACGAGACTTTACAACAGAAGTAAACTTTTTTTTTTTTTTTTTTAATGCTGGAGTTTAAAGCTTCGTAAGATAAGATTAATAGTTAAGTTTCGCCCACGCCTTCATTTTCCCACCCATGATTATGAAGCTCCGCCCACAGGGTCTTCTCTGGCCAGGTAGTGGGGTAGAGCGTCTGAAATACGAACCTGAACCGTTTTTTTTTTTTTTTTACCCACTTGTAAGACCTAAGTAAATCAGATTTTGATCGCTCACTTTGTTTATTTATTTTTTTTATCTCTTGTGATCTTAAGGTGACGGCGCTTCCCGTAGAGCGCTACTGCGCGGACCGTAGCGCCGAGTACGAGTGGCGGCAAGCCCGAGACGGCGGGAGCCCGAGCGCCAAGCAGTGCTTCCTGTTCGGCTCACCTGAGCTGGCGCGCACCTGGGCCGGCCGCGCCCACCGCTTCCACCCCGAGAGCCCCGGCGGGCTGATGGCCCTGCAGCCTCGACACGGCTGGTCCTTCATCAGGATACCGGGTGAGTCCCGTAGCCGACGCCGCGCGCGCTAGCCAGCCGGGAGCGCCGTGTCACTCGGCTCACTAGCGCTAGATCATTTCTCCGTATCCGAGTATTGTTCCTGCGCTGAGGGTTTTATTTCAGCCGGGGAACTTTCTCACAGCAGTTTGATTTCCAGCGTCTCCAGAGGAAGCGAATCACAAATCTTAATCTTAAAGCCCAACCCCTGAGAGAGCGCCGGCGCACACCCACATTCACGGCTCGTCTGAGTCGTCTTGAGAGGGTTTTTTTTTTTTTTTTTTTTTTTTTGTGGACAGGGCTCCAGTCTCTCTCTCTCTCTCTCTGCGCTATTGTGCGTGTGAGTCAGAGCAGGAGGAAACGCTACAGAGGGAGAAGGAGACGCTGCCAGAGGAGAGACCCGTGGGAGAGTGGCACAGGTCACGGCGGCCACCCGCCCGGGTCGCTCCGGGGTCACGACCCCTGCCTGGACCGCTTCTCCGTCACTGTCAGCGCTTGGCTCAACACGCCGCTGTTTGTTAAACGTTAAACGTTCCAGAAAGAGCAAGAGTTTTTGTTTTTGTTTTG